>CM077264.1:19597781-19610281 GCA_039654775.1 Spinibarbus caldwelli | reverse complement strand
GCTTTATAGGGATTTTTTTTTTTATATTTTGATGACACTTTTTCTCAGCGTGTATTTTAGTTGACCCTCAAGATTATAATGAAATGGCATGAAGTATTTCAAACTGTATTAATACAGTATACTGTATTTGTGTGACTCTGAACCTTCGGATCAGCTCAGCTGTTCTGTGTGTGAATGTTTGGCATGCTGTCTCGTCTCCTGCACATGATTTAATGGCTTTAATGAGGGAAGTGAACCTCAGGCTTGGACACACACACACACACACACACACACACACACGAACAGATGTACTCCTGTCTGAAACACAAAATCCCAAGATAAAATACACACACATGTCCGAACGTATGTATGTATGTATGTATGTCAAGTCTGTTCTTTTTGTATGCCAGATTTTTCAGTCCTTTACCAAAAACCACTCCAAAACTGAGTATTTCCTTAATGTTTATATTATAATAGACATTTATTAAATATATACAAATATACAATGCAAACAAGGTATTATTATATATAGATTATTAACAAAAAAAATTAAATGTAGCTAATATATATAATTAATAAATCTGTGCATAAAGGCAGTGTAATTAATGAAATATTAATACTGCATAATATATAGATGATCATTTTCCACCCTCTCACTGAACCAAAGGATTAAATCAGCTGTTCTTACGACTGTATACACACACACACACACACACACACACACACACACACATATATATATATATATATATATATATATAAACAGTTAAGATGAAATTGAAGTGCAAACTTTAAGCTTATAACATAATATAACATAAAATGCTTAGGAATTACAACCATTTTTACGCACAGTCCCCCCATTTTCAGGGGCTTAAATGTAATTGGACAAATAAATATAATCATAAATAAAATGTTCATTTTTAATATTTTGTTGAGAATCCTTTGCAGGCAATGACTACCTAAAGTCTGGAACTCATGGACATCACCAGAGACTGGGTTTCCTTTTTTATGATGCTTTGCCAGGCCTTTACTGCAGCTGACTTCAGTTGTTGTTTGTTTGTGGGTCTTTCTGCCTTTAGTTTTGTCTTCAGCAACTGAAATGCTGCTCAATCGGTTGAGATCAGGAGATTGACTTGGCCATTGCAGAATATTCCACTTTTTTACCTTCGAAAACTCCTGGGTTGCTTTTGCTGTATGTTTTGGTTCATCATCCATTGGTACTATGTTGACTGAATCTGGGCAGACAGTATATCTCTATACACTTCAGAATTCATCCGGCTGCTTCTGTCCTCTGTCACGTTATCAGTAAACACCAGTAACCCAGTGCCACTGGAAGCCATGCTCATGCTCCATGTTTCACAGATGATGTTGTATGCTTTGAATCATGAGCTGTTCCAAGCCTTTTCCATACATTTGATCTTAATTTCAGCCGTCCAGAGAATGCTTTTCCAGAAGTGGTCTGGCTTTTTTAGATGATTTTTTTTTTTGGCAAAGTTTAATCTGTCCTTGTTTGCACCTTGCGGTGAACCCTCTGTATTTGCTCTGGTGAAGTCTTCTCTTAATTGTAGACTTTGACAGCAACACATCTAACTCCTGGATAGTGTTCTTCTCTTGGTTGGATGTTGTGAAAGGGTTTTTCTTTACCATGGAGAGGATTTTCCAATCATCCAACACTGTTGTCCTCCGTGGACATCCAGTGCGTTCGTTTTTTCTCAGAATGTACCAAACTGTTGATTTGGCCACTCCTAATGTTCCTGCTATCTCTCTGATGGATTTGTTTTGTTTTTGAAGCCTAACAATTGTCTGTTTCAAGTGCATAGAGAGCTCCTTTTACCACACGATGTGGGTTCACAGCAACAGCTTCCAAATGCAAATGACACACTTAGAATCAACTCCAGACCCTTTACCTGCTTAATTGAGGTAGAAATAATGAAGGAATAGCCCACAACTGTCCATGAAACAGCTTTTGAGTCAACTGTCCAATTACTTATGGTCCCTTGAAAAGGGGGGGGGGGGGGGGGGGGGGGGAGAGGTACAGAGAGCTATAACTCCTTAACCTTTCCTCCAATTGTGATGAGAATACCCTCAAATTAAAGCTCAGAGTGTGCACTTTAAGTCCATATACATTATATAACTGTAACTTGAAAATGTTTTGGTCAACAGCTAAAAAAATAAAAAATGTGCCTGTGTGCAAATATATATTGACCTGTGTATGTATAATGTTATTGTTAAATTGTATGTATATTATATATACATTATATATTAATTAAATTAAATTAAATTAATTGCATATAATCATTAAATATTTTTATACTGCATAACATACAACCATTTTCCACCGAGTCACTGAACTGGTTTTTGCTACTATACTTTTTATTGTATAAAAATAAAATAAAATAAAATATTTATTATGTATTACAACAGTATTTTTATTTGTTATTAAATTGTGATTAATTAATGATTAATTATGTATAACATTAATTAATTCCATAATGGTATATATTAATAAATTACATTAATTACATAGTTATTTTTAGTTATTTATTAGATATTAATATTTTAATAATTTTAAACACATTCTTATACTGCATATTTCTATTATATATTATATGCAATATTTATGGGCATTTTCCACCATCTCACTGAACCTAAGAATTAAAAAGGCTATTTTTGGAGCTATACATTTTCTAAAATATAATAAATATATTTTATTCTTTGCTTATTCCAGCATATATATATATATATATATATATATATATATATATATATATATATATATATATATATATATATATATATATATATATATATATATATATATATATATATAAAACACATTTATTTTAGTGCTTTGCTCTTTCACAGAACAAACAGAACAACAATAACGAAGAAAAGAAAAGATAATTACAATAATAAAATAAAAATGTAATAACCTATGACAGAACAACAGAACACTGAGGAACAAATGCATATAAAGGCAAATTACAATTTAACTGGTCAGGTAATGCATAAGCAGGATACAAATTCTTAAATGTTGTAGAGTCCCTTAGTCATGTGCATGTATATTAAAATAAAACGATGACAGTTATTGTACAAAAAAAAAAAAAAAACACTATCCTGACTTACTGGCTGTCAAATAGTATTTTAGGCACTATATTGAATGCATTATCAATGAATACAGATCACCCTCCATTAGGGTACAACCATAGTGTTTGAGTTAAGGATTCCTCTGCTACTTTACACCTGTTACAGAATGGAGAACCCTCTGGAAAAATGCTGTGTAATTTTACCTTAGATAAGTATAATCTATGCAAGGTTTTAAACTGAATTAAATTATGCCTTACATTAATTGAACAAGTATGTATTCCAGCATATTTTATTATTAAATTGTCATGATTTAATATACATATGTGTGTATGTATGTATGTATGTAATGAAAGTCTTTTCTTGCCACTGTACCTTTAAAACATTGCCTCTGCTCTGATTGGCTGAACTCTGAATGCTGAATAGATGTTGATATGTGAATGTAGTCATAATGTTCTCATGTTTCTGATGTCAATACATTATGAGTCTGAGTGAGATGTTTTTGCAGCTTCATTTAAGTATTTGATCTGGATGGACTGGACTTTGTCTTTGTCCGTAGAGTGTTTGATTTGAAAAGCACAGGGAATGTGCTGTTCTTCTATATATATATGAACAGTCTTTCGGTTTGATCATCTCTCTCTCTGTCTCTGTCCATCTGAATAACACCCTCATCGTGTGTGGTTGTGGTGAGACTCAGTGACAGAAATAGTCAGTGCTGTTCATGTGGCAGGGCCAGAGAGCAGAGGTTAATGAACGAGCCGGTTATTTATAGAGGCACTAATTAGCTGCTCTCTCTGTCTCTGCTTCCTGTGGCTGATCAGGATGGAGGACTATTACAGTCTGTCCGCCCTGCGCTCGCATTACTACCCGCTTCCAGAGGGGGCAACCCTGCCAGCCCTCCACCCGTCTGCTGTGCACCTGCCCATGCCCGGCGTCTTTTACCCTCCTGACATCACACACCAGTCGCTGTCAGCGCTGCACTCCGAGAGGTACATCAACACACACATGGACACGGACACACACACACGCATGCACGCGTGCACACACACACACACACACACACACACACACATGCATGCACACGCACGCACACACACACACACGCATGCACGCGCACACACACACACACACAGATGCTCACACACACACACACACACGGACATACACATACAATTGGTGGTAATTATGTGTGTAAATACGATCATTACAACATCCTCATATGATATTCTCCCATATATATTGCACACACAAAGTTCCTTGTCCTCCGAAGCGAACATCATCAACACACTCCCGTGTTCCCACAGCCTCTCGCTGAGTGTATTCCTCTGGTTCCTGTCGAGAGTGTTGCATCTCACACCATTCGTGTGCGTGTGTGTTTCGACCCTCCGCAGGCTGCAGATGGAAGAGGAGCTTCGCCAGCAGGAGAGGGAACGAGAGCGAGAGAAGGAGCGAACGCGTGAAATCGAACGAGAGCGGCAGTGGGAACAGGAGGTGCAGAGAGAGAAAGACCGAGAGCGAGAGAAGCAACGAGAGCTGGAGATTAAAAAAGAGCGAGGCAGAGACATCCAGGCAGTCAAAGGCGTGGAGAGACGCCACCTGAGACTGGAGCCGCCGGCCAACACACACTCGATCTCTCAGCCTCATCCGTACACACAGCGGCCGCTTGTGAAGGAGCGAGGCAAGCTGGAGGAGAGACTCGCTGCTAACAGAGCCGGTATGAGACAGAGAGAGAGAGATCCAAACACACAAACAAACAAGCAATATTAACATTGTTCTTCTGGAAAACACAAAAGAAGATACTTTGAAGAATGTTCCTGCTGTTACAATGGAAGTCAATGGGGTCCAAAAGTTTCAAACTCCAAAAAGCACATAAAAGTAGTTCATCTGAATCCATTTGTGTGAGGAACAGACTAAAATATAAGCTATGCACAAATAATATAACAGTATTTTGGCTATTATTATAATAAATTAATATTCAAATTATAGTATAATGGAAAATATACACTATTGTTTAAATGTTTGGAATAATTGGGAATTTTTTTTAAAAATATTTTTGAAAGAGGTCTCTTCTGCTCACCAAAGCTGCATTTATTTGATAAAAACAATACTAAAAACAGTAATACTGTGAAATATTATTGTATTTGTTTGATCATTTAGTTTAATTTTATAACATTTATTTTAATAATTTAAATGTATAACATTTTATGCAGTATACTTATTTATATATTTATTATATTTTATATATTTCATTTATATTTATATAGATTTATATTTCTATAAAATTATATTAATATTAATTAATATTTTAATTGATTACTTTGTCAGATACTGAATTAATTTAAAAAAAATTAATTTGATTAATCTGTATGTAGACTTCTTCAATTAAATTAATTAAATTGCTGTTGTACCTTTTATAATATATAATATGTATAATCATTCTATATTTATATAGAATTTAGATTTTATAATCTATATTTATACCAAGTGTTTTTTTATTTTTAAATTATGTGATTAATTGTAACAATATTATAACGATATATAATAATTATTAAATTATATATTTAATAATATCATTATTATATAGATTAAATTAATGTATTACATACAATTATTACATATATTTAATTATTTTATGCATCTGTTCATACTACACATCTAATGGATGTCCAGGATAGAATTAAATCTAGAATTATAATCTATATTTATATCAGTTTTTTTATTAACCAAATACAGTAATACTGTGAAATATTATTGTATTTTAAATTAAATGTTTTCTATTGTAATATATTGTAAAATATAATTTATTCCTGTGATCAAAGCTGAATTTTCAGCATCATTACTCCAGTCTTCAGTGTCACGTGATCCTTCAGAAATCATTCTAATATGCTGATTTGCTGCTCAAGAAATATTTGTTATTATTAGCACTGTTGAAAACAGTTGTTGGAATATTTGATAAAAAAAAAAGAAGTTTACGAGAAAAGCATTTCTTTTATTCATTGTTTAAATTATTTGTATCCATTTAATATCATGATGCAATACATCTGTTTTAAGACATCATTCACATTATTTACTTCTGAACATAAGTTACTTATTGCACATTTCATGCAGCTGGTTTCATGAATATTCAACATTTAAATTATGATTGACGTTCATAATTCCTGTTTAATTTCTCTGAACTCGTATTACCTGCAGCCTCAGTAACTGATTGCGTCGCTCATGGCTAATCAGTAATTAATATAGTCTGATGAATCATCTATCAGCCTATTTTCCTGCATCTGGATGGGTCTGTGTTTGGAGAAACCCAAAGGATGCCAGCTGTTAATCATGGTTTGGCTGGTGTCTTAGTGAAGTCAGAAGGTTTGATGGTTGCTCTCCATAATCGTATAACAGCAGATGAATGAGAGCATTCGATGAAAACACCCTCATGCACACAAACTACTTTAAATGGTTTCATTCAGATGGATCCATTCAGTTCAGAAAACTGTTGAAACGAAAAGTGTTAAAAGTAAATTTTGTCAATTGAGAGATTGGGAATAAAAGAAAATATAAATTTTAATTAGATAGAAAAACCTAAATGTACAAAAACCTTTAGAAATTAGAAATGTTAAGCTGAAGTAATAATAGAAAATAGAATAAATAGAAATGATAGAATAGAATAGAATTTAAATAGAAATGTTTAAAAGTGCACTGATGAAAAAACTTTTACTTTTTAAAAAAAACAAAAACTGATAAAAATGACAGTTAGAAATATTGCTTTGGCAACTTAAATAAATTTAAGCTGAAGTAAACTAAAACTGTAATAAATAAAATAAATAAAGCTAAAGAGAAATATAGTTTAGAAAATTTGTAAAAATGCATTTAACAAAATTACTCAAATTTACACTTAAATTCTAAAAAAATAAAAAAAATAAAAATAAATTAGAAATGTTGCCTTGGCAACTAACTGAAATAAGTTTAAGTTGAAATACTGAAATTACTAAAAAGGAAATAAAAATAAATTAAAGCTACATAAAATAACATTACAAGTATTTTTAATATTAAAAAAATAATAACGACAAAAGCACATAAAATTACTAGAACTTAAACTAAAATTAAAATGAAAACTGAAAATATAAAAATAAAAGCTTTTAGTAAGTACTACAATAGTATATAAATAATAATTTAATACTGAAGACAAACAGTGTTTCTTCATAATAATGTATCATATAAGATGTTGCTATTTTGGTACTTCTAATATATTTACTACATATAAATGAAATATTTGCATTTGTTCCGCTTTGAGAAGCACATGTTTATTCATCTGTGCATCTGTCATCTCTCGATACAGACAAAACCAAAGAGACGCCGCTGTTCATGCCTCAGTCCGGTCCATACTCATCCTCAGGAGGTCCTTCATCCATCTCAACCTCAGGTCCCAGCCTCTCTTCAGGCATGCAGTTTGGGAAGAGCCACCGGCCCATGGTTTCTCCCATGATGCTCCAGCGGCAGGAGGAGGACCGATGGCTCGGCAGACAGAGAATGCTTAAGGTGGAGAGAGCGGACAGACACGGCCAGGAGTTTCAGCAGCAGGAACCAGCAGATCAGAGAGAGATTCACAGGTCAGTGTTAAAGGAAAACTCCAGCCAAACATAGAATCATGATGATAATATAGCAGTTGTCATTGGAATAACCCCAAAATCCAACAAAAATGCATGTTTTTCTTGAGTATCAGTGCGAATGCAAATGTGATATTAAATTATTTACAAATTCAACAAGTTAATATTGTGAGTTACATTTTGTTTAATATAACTCAGTGTGTTTAATCCCTGAATGAATCTGTGTTTTTGAACGAATCAATGATTCAATGATCCATTCATAAAAACCGCTTTGTTTCTGAATGAATCAACCGTTTGAACGAATCAGTTGAATAAATGACTCAATGACTCACTCATTTAGACAGTGACTTGCTGTCATCTACCGCCAGTTTTAGTTTCATATTTAAATATATTTATATTTATTTAATGTATTTCTGTTTATTTTTGTATTATTTTATTTGTCAGACAGAGGTCTGAAGGCAGAGAAAGTAGTGTGTGTGTGTGTGTGTGTGTATATATATATATATATATATATATATATATATATATATATATATATATATATATATATATATATATATATATATATATATATATATATATGTGTGTGTGTATATATGCATGTGTGTGTTTAATATATTTAATTTAACTACTTAATTTAACAGATTATAGCAGGTTTATATCGATACTTATGTATCATATTTAAAATATAAACTCTAAAATCATTTCATATTTGACAATTCAAAATAATTCAAATTTTTAAATAATAATAATTTTTACAACATTAATCTCACAGCATTATTTATGCAGTTGTAATTACAGTGTAAATACATCTGAATACCACTTCAGATGCTGCTTCTGTGCCACTTCTGCAGTGCAAAAATGGATTTTATTTATATGATTTTATTTGATTGGTCTTTAGTGTTTTATTGTTCCAAATCAATGCATTGATTAAATGTAAATGAAATTGACAAAAGATAATGGATACATCTAAAAAGAGTAAAAAAAAAAAAAAAAAATGGTAAATAAGCTAAATAAGCTGTAAATTATCTCATAAAGGTAAAATGTGCCCTGAAAGTCAATTTAAGGTGCCAAAATTATTGCCCTTATAAAGGTAAAAATACACTTTGAAAGTTGATTTAAGGTGGCAAAATATTGCCCTTTTAAAGGTAAAAATCCCACTTGAAAGTCAATTTATGGTGGCAAAAATTGTCCTCATAAAGGTAAAAAAAAATACATGTTAAAAAGTAAATTTAAGGTGGCAAAAAAATGTCCCTTATAAAGATAAAAATACACCTTGAAAATCAATTTAAGGTGGCAAAAATTGCCCTTATAAAGGTAAAAATACACCTTGAAAGTCAATTTATGGTGGCAAAAGATTGCCCTTATAAAGGTAAAAAATATATGTTAAAAAGTCAATTTAAGGTGGCAAAAAATGGCCTTTATCCACCTTTTTCTTCCCATAAGAGCGGGCGCGCCCATTTGTACATTTTTTGGGTCTAGCTTCCAGTCTCATCTGCGTCCAGCTATTTTTAACTGTACAAAACAGTTCATTTTGCTGCTTGATATTGCAAATTGGTGTCTTGCCATATTATTTTATTATATCATCTTAATTATGAACACACTGGTTTGTAGTGCAAACTGTTTTACCGTTTAATACATGTTGTTATTCTTCTCGTTATTTCTCTAAAGCGGCTAATGAACCGGAAGTCTCACCCATAGGCTTACTTCTGCGTTAAAGAATAAGGTGGATCGAGGTAAAAATGCCCCTTAAAAGTCAGTTTATGGGGACGTACAGTATATTGCTGCATAGTTTAAAAGTCGGTATCTGTCACTGCTGTGAACTGAATATTGCACAGAAAATGAAGACAATGAAAAGCTTTGGAAGTCAACGCATCTGTCCATGACAGGCTCAAACCCACCAATGTACCAAAGCAAAAACACACTCAGCAAAGTAACGTCTATTTATGGTCACTGACGAAATCCCAGAAAATATCCAGATATGATTTTTGTCAGGATGGCACACCCGTCTGTTCCCGTCGTGTGTGATGACACTGCCCTCTAGTGGTGCTCTGTAGAAATCTTTTGTGTGTTTCAGGTTTGGCGGGGGTGTCAGAGACATACCTCCACCTCTGGGAGCTCCGCCGCCTCTCATCACCCCCAAACCTCTTCCTCGGGACCAGCACCCCTCTCCTCCCGCGCCCAGCAGCCTCTGGAACCCCGTCTCCCTCCTCCGCTCGCCCTCCGACCGCCCTCTGCCCCACATCCACCCTTACTCAGGCCACAGCAGACCAAAACCTCCAGAGGAGGAGGTCAGGCGGGTCAGCGGCCCGAGCCAGCAGAGGCCCGCCTCCTCCCAATCAGACAGCAGGCCACCGCAGGGGCCGGCTCTGGACAGGACAGACCCCATGATGGTGTACGACCAGACTCTCCAGCAGCACAGGAGACTCGTCAGCAAGCTGGACCTGGAGGAGAAGAAACGCAGGGAAGCCAGAGAGAAAGGTACAGACTGGAAAATAAGACTGTTAAACAAAACTTCAGCTTCTTCCTTAAGATGTCTATCAATTTATCTATAAGACAGAGTTCTGAAGGTGGAGAAAGTATAAATATTTATTTGTTTGTTTATCTCAGAGAGTTCTGAAGGTGGAGAAAGTATAAATATTTATTTGTTTGTTTATCTCAGAGAGTTCTGAAGGTGGAGAAAGTATAAATATTTATTTGTTTGTTTATCTCAGAGAGTTCTGAAGGTGGAGAAAGTATAAATATTTATTTGTTTGTTTATCTCAGAGTTCTGAAGGTGGAGAAAGTATAAATATTTATTTGTTTGTTTATCTCAGAGTTCTGAAGGTGGAGAAAGTATAAATATTTATTTGTTTATTTTATTTTTTTATTTACTTATTAGTCAGAGTTCTGAAGGTGGAGAATATTTATTTATTTATTTATTTATTTATTTATTAATTAATTTATTTGTTTGCTTGCCAGAAAGAGATTTCTGAAGCTGGAGAAAGTGTGTGTGTGTGTGTATTTATTTGTTTATTTATTTAATATGCTTAAAGCTTACTTATATATATATATATATATATATATATATATATATATATATATATATATATATATATATATATATAATAAAAAAATATAATATATAAAGGTTTGCTGAAAAGTTGTATAAAAGGTAGCAAAAAATAGTGGTTTATTATGTGATTATATTTAGAAATTCACAATACCATATCAGTTATTTTAGCCAGTATTATAGATTTTTTTTTTTAATCGATATACTTTATTTAATGTATTTAATTTATAAATAGATTATAAAATATATATATTTAAAAATGTTTTATTTATATATTTAGTTTATATTTAAGTTTTTATATTTAAATAATTTAAGTATTAAATTTAACAGATGTCAAAATTCTGTCCGATACCGATAAACCATTTTTTTTTGTTATAGCTGATATTAAAATATGATAATATTTTGAATTAAATTTAAGCATCACAATATTTTACTGTACAGACAGACAAGTTAATATTCATTTTAAGATTAGCTAAAGCTTACATGTAACTAGGGATGTGCACGAGTACTCGATTAATCGATTACTCGTACGCATCAGCGACGATCGAGCATGAAAACGATGATCGATTGGCTCTAAAAATGCATTTTTTTTAAAAAAATTATTAAACTACTTTCATTCTTTCTGATTGGTTATGCTGGTATTTGGGCGGTAGTCTGATATTTGATTGGTTATGGCTGCGAGAAGTTGCGGTCTAGAGACAAGACAGGAGCACAGAGCGAATATGGCTTCTAAAGCGCGCAGCGATGTCTGGCAACACTTTGAAAAACGACGAAAAAACTGTCAAGTGTAAAATGTGCAGCGCCACACTCGTCTACAACTCCACAACGAGTTCGATGCGTTACCATCTTGCACATAAACACAAAAAAGCAGATGATGCCGATGCCACTACCAGCAATCAGACGAGCATAAGAGATTTCACCATCAGACAGAAATGCGACACAGCAGGGCAGAGAAGATGACGCAGCTAATAGCAGAAATGACAGCAGAAGACTTGCTGCCTATTAGTTTTGTTGAAGGTGAAGGTTTTAAACGTTTAATGAATTACGTTGAGCCCCACTATACTGTCCCATCACGCAAAACGGTCACTGCAAGGATTGATGCTCTATACGAAAAATGCGCTTGTTCACTAAAAGACAGTCTGTCGAAGCCAGCGCGGGTGGCTATAACTACGGACTCCTGGACCTCCCTAACCACTGAATCGTATATGACGCTAACCTGTCATTACATAAATGAATGGAAAATTCACAGCGCAGTATTAGAGACGCGAGGTTTCGAGGAAAGACACACAGCTGTGAACATTGCCAACTACCTAGTGGATGCGCTTCTCCCGTTACAGGGCGCTTTAAAACAACGGCAACTGAAGCCCCGCAAAAAACAAAAAAAAAAACAAACAAACAAAAAAACAAAACAACAACAAAAAAAAAAAAACACAAAGTTATTTTACAGTATTATCCCCATCAATATGTGTGTCTTATTATTTGTATAAATATTTTGGATCAGTTTTTAAAAAGATAACCTATCTTTTTCTATGTTTTATAAAACAAATAAAACAAACGTTACTCTGCTTTTCAGTTATTTTATTCAACTGTTATTTTTAACAAAACAATATTTTACTTCAGCAGCATCACAACAGCTGTGGATCAAAAATTTTTTTTTTTTTTTTTTTTTTTTTTGTAAAAGGTTCGCAAAAATAAAGTTTAATACAACTTCACCAAACGACTGTTAAGTAGCCCATAGCCTAACGAAAATTAGAAGCCAGCATAATTTGGCTGCGTAAACTTAAAATAAA
>CM077264.1:19532781-19592781 GCA_039654775.1 Spinibarbus caldwelli | reverse complement strand
CACACACACACACACACACACACACACACACACATATATATATATATATATATATATATATATATATATATATATATATATATATTTATTTATTTGTTTTCTTGTAAATATTATTCCACAAGCGCGGTAGATTTGATGTTGGACATTGTGCATTGTGTGTGTGCACTGGTTTGAGTGGTTTATGGGGACACAAATTTGTAATGACATGGGTATGACATAGGTATTACTATATATATATATATATATATGTGTGTGTGTGTGTGTGTGTGTGTGTATATATATATATATGTATATATATGTATATGTGTGTGTGTACAGTATATAGATGTGTGTGTACAGTATATAGTCTCACTGACTCCTTCATTTAATTTTTATTTTGTTAAAATGAATATATATTTTTAAAAGACTTAAACAATGAACATTTTGTCAGAATGCAGAATGCATGAATGCAGATTTGAATGTCTTTAACACCTGTTTCACATCGTGAGCGTCAGTGGAGCGTGAGCAGCGCGTGTTTTGTCGCCGCCCATATCAGTGAATGACAGCGTTCACATCAGAAGCGTGATGATGACAAAACGTGCTTCTCACGCTCCACTGACACTCGCGATTTGAAACAGTCGTAATAGACATAGCTGAATCGTTACCATTCAGGAATAAGATCCGCGTGGGTGTTTGAATCAAGATAGCAATTTTTTAACAATTAATGGCGCAGCTCTAAAGTAAACACTAGTGATGTTACGTTCAACTCCGAAGCTTGTACATTTCACACTGAAGCACTGTATCGGAGCTTGATTCGTTTTGCCAAAAGCACGTGAACGATGACGTCCGAAGCTTCATTCGCCTGAAAACCACGTGACTGCTTCAGTATCTGCTTCAAACGAAGCGAACCTCGCCGTTTCCTTTACATTATATTACATTAATGCGTTAGCATTGTTTTCTTTTTATTGTAATTTATATATTAAGGTCAAATGAACTTTGCCCATGAGGAATGAGGTAGAGTTAACATTCACAGATCACAGATTTCATTTATGAGTTTATGTTTGATTTATTTGAATTATTTTAGTAGCAGTACACCGACACAAATGAATGACTTTAACAATGGCCATTATTTTTATACAATAAATTAAAACGAGAAATCAGTTGTAGAACCAGATGTGAAACCAGCAGCTGTAATGGAACACATCACTTTAGAAAGTGTTATTCATTTTTATGACCACAAGATGGCCACAGCATGAACCGTTTTAAAAAGCTTCGAGTAATGAACCTTTTTCCGATACAATTGGGTTGAAAGCTTCACTGGTTCAGAACACTTCACTTCGCCATCACTAGTAAACACTACAAAATGTTTTGCGAGGATATCGTCACGATTTCGTCACATCCCTATTTATAGCCTTTTCTCACAACAGCTGGAATAATTAAATTTATCATTTTGATGGCGGATTGTAATCCGGAAAGGATTATGTGTTTATGAAACTGAAATTAAATTATATACCAGTTTTAAATGTGCATATGATTACAGAGAGCCAACGTGGGATTACACAAGTTTTTGTATTTTAAACAGAACCAGTTCGAAGGTAGAATAATTTGCTTTTTGGATTAAAATAATTTCTTTATATGAAATTCGAATGGTAAGACAATTAGAGATTAGACTGTACAGAAATTTAAATCTACATGTAACGCTATAATACACACTACATACACGCAATGCTGATGTTGTTAACATTAACAATTTGAGAACAAAGTATAACAGTAATAATAATTTGCACGGTTTGATGTGATATGAGCTAACCGATCATTAGATTTAATCACCATTGGTAGTGCGATTTATTGTAATGCTTTTTTCCTCAGTTGGTCAGAACAAAAGTGGCAGACTTGTTACTTACTTGTTCAGATGATAATTCTTATTTGCGTCATATATTCTAAGACGTAGGCTAGAATCTGTGATTCCTAAGTACAGTATCCACACTGGTGTGGTGACTGACAGCCACACATACTCCTCAAAACATTAGATTCATCCGCGCTAGAGCCGTGCCGGCGAACATTCCACAATAATTCCGCAAATATCTGCAATTTCAGGTTTCAAACAGAGATGGTGACAAAGAGGCAAAACTTACGGACTGCAGCTTTAATTTCTCCAATGATCCATCGCATTGTGGTTAAGCAGCGAGTTACTATACTATACTATTCGGCTTTGTTGACAATCACATTCACAGCAGCGTTAGCTCCCCCTTGTGTCAGCTTTGAAATCTACTAATTGTCAATGGATTATTTTGTGAACTTTGAGTAAATATTGTTTAAACAATGTATATTTTCTCTCTTTCCCCCATAACTAGGACCTACTGGCACAGAAGCACAACCTGGCGCTGAAGAGAGATCATATGCAGGCCGAACTGGAGCACATCAAGAAATCTTTGACATTGCCATTATTACACTGGCACAGAGGATACTATAAGAGGTGACCTGAAAATGGACGACAGCACGAGCCACAGAGATCAACATCTACTGAACGTGTGATGAGTTCAGCTTTGGCATGAGGAACATGCTATCGGTCATTATATGGTGGCAATGTCTGACGCCTCACTGTGACTCACTGCACTACAAGTCCAAGCACTAGATACAACAAAACAGGCATTCAACAGCCATCGAAATATCCATTACTTGACGTACAGACTAAATCTGACAGGACGTTTACCAAGAGGTGCAGAAACCCAAGCCAGAGCTGGATATGCACTTAATATTGATCTCTCATATATTTGGTGCAAAACTCTTCTACTGGATGATGAGCTGATGTGGAATTGAGTTTAAATGTTTTCATATTTATACAGTTTTTAAAAGAATATGATAATGTAAAATATTGTCAAAACACATTTTTGTATGTTTTTATTTTTGTTGAATAATTATAAAAAGGACTGTAATTTGAAATATAAATATTTTAATGCTTTTTGCAGGGAAAAAATGTGTCGATAAGGTACTGCTGGTCAGAAATGCTGGTGAAAGGAAAAATTAAGTGGGTTGAATTGAGTTTTCATTTCAAAATCTCTTCAAAGGCTTTAGTTTATTAATTGTAGTTGTCAGAAAGTCATGAAAATGTTTGTCTAGGACAGTGTTTCTATATTTTTGTTATTCTCTCTTCGTCTCCCACCAAACCAAAATTTCAATGCCATATATATTATCCACTAGTACGTGGCTATTTGAAAATAGACACTAAAATAAACTGATCCAATGTGGGAATCACTTTATAATAACTTTCATTAATGACAAATGGCATATAATAGTTAAAAGACCAGAAGTTCATGTACATTCAAGTATGAAGTCAATCACTCATGATTCATTATCATGTGGATAATCAAAAAAAAATCTAAATTGTTATATATAAAATAAAAAAAATAAATTAATTAAAATTCAAATGAAACAGAATACCCAATGTAGCAAGTGCAATATTGAAATAATGGCAATTATGAAATAACAGTACAGTAATCAATTGCATATTTTGTTTAATTTATAAACTGAATTGATTTCTGAATCACTTCTAAGATTATTATGAAATGCCACTAATGGGCCTTATAAATTAACATTCTGTTAAACATTATATGCTTATTTAATACTGTCTGTTATGGACTTAGTTTAGTCATGAAAGTAATTATAAAGGGTTACCCAAATGTTTTTATGTATAACTTGGCCAAAATTATTTAATTTTCAGCCTAGCTGCCATGAGAAGAGTCATTTTATATAGAAATTAGTGCCACAATGTTTTGTACAGCAGCAGCAATTGAAAAAAACAAAACAAAAAAAAAAAAAACATTGTTATTGCTCTATTATTAATTATAATCTACAACCGAACACATTTGATGTGTTGAATTTTAAAGAAATGTCCAATGCCACAAGTTGAGAAGTGTCTGTCTCAAGATGTCTATTTTCCACTTTTTTTTTATGACTCTTATTGCATATTGTTTAAAACACGAATGGCTTATGAAAAATCTGTTCATCTGGAGGAAATGGAACAGCCATGATGGTTATGGCAAAAAGAGGAAAAAAAAAAGAAATCTGTAAAGTGTTTTAGTTGTAATTTTTAGTGGAATGAAATGTGAGTTAATATATTAATTTTTGAAGGTAGAAATACTTATTTATGGATATATCTGTGTATATGCTGATAAAAGAATAATGTTTGAAAAAATTATTTCTTGCCATATTTTGTCTACAAAAACTCTCAGTTAATGGACATGATTCATTCACAAGAGTAACATGATCTTCAGTTGTTTCTTGACTCTATATGAAAGTAGTGAAAGTCGTGACGTATTGTCAAGTATGGTGACCCATACTCGAAATTGGTGCTCTGCATTTAACCCATCCAAGTGCACACACACAGCAGTGAATAGTGAACAAACACACACACACACCGTGAACACACACCCGGAGCAGTGGGCAGCCATTGCTCCAGCGCCCGGGGAGCAATTGGGGGTTCGGTGCCTTGCTCAAGGGCACCTCAGTCATGGTATCGAAGGCAGAGAGAGTGCTGTTCATTCACAAACCCCACCTTCAATTCCTGCCGGTGCGAGAATCGAACCGGCAACCTTCAGGTTACAAGCCCGACTCCCTAACCATTAGGCCACGACTTCCATATGATTTACAATGCAGCAAAATAAACAACTTGACATTTAAATTATCTCCAGTCCTTATAATATATACAGGTGCATCTCAAAAAATTTGAATATTGTGAAAAAGTTCATTATTTTTTTGTAACTTATTTCAAAAAGTGAAACTTTCATATATTCTAGATTCATTATATGTAAAGTAAAACATTTCAAAATTTATTTATTTATTTATTTATTTTTTAATTTTGGTGATTAGAGCTTATAGCTCATGAAAGTCAAAAATCCAGTATCTCAAAATATTAGAATATTTTCTAAGATCAATCAAAAAAAGTATTTTCAAAACAGAAAAGTTCTTTAAAGTATGTTCATTTATGCACTCAATACTTGGTCGGGGCTCCTTTAGCATAAACTCCAGCATCAGTGAGGTGTGGCATGGAAGCAATCAGCCTGTGGAACTGCTGAGGCACTATTGAGCCTTCAGCTTGTCTGTATTGTTGGATCCACTGTCTCTCATCTTTCTCCTGAAAATATCCCATAGATTCTTTATGGGGCTCAGGTCAGGCATGTTGGCTGGCCAATCAAGCACAGTAATATCATGGTCAGCAAACCACTCGGAAGTGGTTTTGGCACTGTGTGCAGGTGCTAAAGTCCTGCTGGAAAAAGAAATCAGCATCTCCATAAAGCTTGTCAGCAGATGGAAGCATAAAGTGCTCCAAAATCTCCTGGTAGACGGCTGCATTGACTTTGGACTTGATAATACACAATGGACCAACACCAGCAGATGTCACGGTGCCCCAAATCATCACTGACTTCAGAAACTTCACACTGGACTTCAAGCAGCTTGGACTCTCTCCAGTCTTCTTCCAGACTCCAGACCTTGATTTCCAAATGAAATGCAAAATTTACTTTTATCTGAAAAGAGGACTTTGGACCACTGAGCAACAGTCCAGTTCTTTTTCTCCTTAGCCCAGGTAAGATGCTTCTGATGTTGTTTCTGTTTCAGAAGTGGCTTGGTAGCCCTTTTCCTGAAGACGTCTGAGCGTGGTGAATCTTGCTGCACTGACTCCAGCTTCAGTCCACTCCTTGTGAAGCTCTCCCAAGTGTTTGAATCAGCTTTGCTTGATAATATTCTCAAGGTTGCGTTTATCGCTGTTGCTTGTGCACTTTTTCCTACCCAATTTCTTCCTTCCAGTCAACTTTGCATTTATTATGCTTTGATACAGCACTCTGTGAACAGTCAGCCCTTTCAGTAACGACCTTCTGTGACTTAACCTCTTTGTGGAGGGTGTCAATGATTGTCTTCTGGACCATTGCCAAGTCAGCAGTCTTCCCCATTATTGTGGTTTCAAAGAACAAGAGATACCCGGCATTTATACTGTAGGGATAGTCATTTAATGAAACTCAAATTTAAATATTCTAATATTTTGAGATACTGGATTTTTGACTTTAACAAACTGTAAGCTCTAATCATCAAAATTAAAACAACAACAACAACAAAACTTTTGAAATGTTTTACTTTACATGTAATGAATCTAGAATAAATGAAAGTTTCACTTTTTGAAATGTTACAAAAAATAATGCCCTTTTTCATGATATTCTAATTTTTGAGATGCACCTGAAACAATACACCGCCTGTGATGGGAATAATCAGTCTGTACAAGCATTTGCAGAGATTTCTCCATAAAAAGTAAATTAACTTCACAAAATCTTTTTCTTGAATGTTTGGTCTGGTAAACTACTAGTTCACCCTGAGATGAATATATAATAACATTTTCTCACCCTTGTGTCATAGCTTGCTTTCTTCCATGAAGCACCAAAAGTGAATTTATGATGAGTCCTGTTAAAGTATCATAAAAGTGGCACATATGACTAATGAACTATTCTGAATCCATATGATAGCTTTGAGTTAAAAACAGACCAAAACTTAAGCTATTAATCACTGAATATCCACTCTAACCTACTTTATGTTGGATGAACAAATGAACGAATCATTGTTTGGACCCGGATCTTTTTTTAAATCCTGTTCACACGTGATTCAGGAATCAAATTAATCCGGATTGAACTCAATGAACCAACTGCGACTTTTTTTTTTTTTCTTTTTTTTTTTTTTTTACTAAACAGTACAGACATCAAACCATTAAGACAATACAATTATAAACAAAGAAAAAATAAAAGAAAGAGAAAAACAGAAGATATATAGGCCTACAGATTTGTTGCCAGGATAAAAAACTTCACCTTAATATAGGCCTACAATTAGGATACATCTCAAGAACGAATATAAAGATACAGTTTTCAATGCTTTCAAATTAACAGATCTTTGGATAGTTTCCATATACTTGTCCAAGTCCACTTTGAATAGTAAAGAAAAGAGAGGTTTAGAGCCAGTAAATTTTTGTGTGTGAATGTGAAATTAAGCCAACAACAAACACAAATTAATGATGTAATATTTCCCCATATTCTCTTTTGAGTATTCAGATAATCCAAAGAAAGCATCTTTAACACACCAACTGCGATTGTTAACATTTACAGCCCAGAAAAACCTATTCACTCATTCTTTTGAGTCGGATCTTTTCCAGCTGATCCAATTCCAATTTTAGGCGACAGACTCGCTTTAACATTCCGCTGGTCAGCGAGACATGACATTTCCAGTCTCTGATTGAGTTTGTTAACTTAATGACACAAGCTGTTTTACTCAAATGAAAGGATTTATGAGAGGACTGCGATGTGGCGTTGTCTTTTGATTCTCTATCTGACATGTCTCGCGTTTACTCAGTCTGCGAGTAAGTCTATCTATCGATCTATCTATCTATCTGTTTTTCAGTTTCTGTGTAGACAAACTGTAAAGCATTTTCTACAAAATTGTGTTTTTATTTTATGGCTATTGCCTCTGTAAAAAGATACGGTTCATTTAATACATTGACCTTTTGTGGGGCATGTTGTCACACACTATGGGGTAAGTTGTGACACTGGAATCTGCCCCTTAAACAGCCTATTAGCTATATGTTTTTCGTGGAAATTTAAAAGTAAAACAATTGTGAAACAGTACAATACAATTGTACAAAAATATTGTAATTAATTTAAGTGATTAATATTTAAAACGTGACAACTTACTTGCCCTGTTTGAACATTTGAAAACTCCTCTCCTACATGGTTCAACCTTTATGTATATCACTGCAGTTTATTGTTTCACATGTTTACATAACAAATATATGATGATGGCCTGATGACCCCTTACATTGAAACTGTTTTCTGGTTAATATTGTTCATCCCATCCATGCAAGCATTAAAGGGATACTCCACCCCAAAATGAGAATTTTGTCATTAATCACTTACCCCCATGTTGTTCCAAACCCGTAAAAGCTTTGTTCGTCTTCGGAACACAATTTAAGATATTTTGGATGAAAACCAAGAGGCTTGTGACTGTCCCATTGACTGCCAAGTACAGTATCTCACAAAAGTGAGTACACCCCTCACATTTCAGCAACCATTTTAGTATATCTTCTCAAGGGAAAATACTATAGAAATGAAACTTGTAAATATTTTAGAGTAGTCAATGTGCAACTTGTATAGCAGTAAAGATTTACTGTCCTCTGAAAATAACTCAACATACAGTCATTATTGTCAAAAAAGCTGGCAACAAAAGTGAGTACACCCTAAGTGATAACAGCTATACTTCGTTTAACCATGCAAAGCCACATGTCCTATTCATCATGTTCATGTTTTTGTCTGCTTGACAGGACTATACAAATTTGTGTATCTTGTATTAGAGCAGTTAAAATTTGGTGCTTTGAGTACAATTCTCTCATACTGACCACTGGATGTTCAACGTGGCACCTCATGGCAAAGAACTCTCTGAGGATTTGAGAATTAGAATTGTTGCTCTTCACAAAGATGGCCTAGGCTATAAGAAGATCAGTAACACGCTGAAACTGAGTTACAGTACAGTGGTCAGTGTCACACAGATGGTGTCCAGCATGTGTGGTGACGGCCTGGTGAGGAGTACCAAGAAAATTGTGTCTTGCCTACAGTCAAGCATGGTGGTGGTAGCATCATGGTCTGGGGCTGCATGAGTGCTGCTGGTACTGAGGAGCTGCGGTTCATTGAGGGAAACATGGATGCCAACATGTACTGTGACATTCTGAAGCAGAACATGATGCCCTCCCTTCAGAAACTGGGCCAAACGTAATAACGACCCCTGGTCCAACATAATAACGACCCCAAACACACCGCCAAGATGTGATGATGAAGCTGAAGGTGAAGGTGATGGAGTGGCCAAGTATGTCTCCAGACCTGAACCCTATTAACCACATGTGGGGCATCCTCAAGCTGAAGGAGGAGAAGCGTCATGTGTCTAACATCCAGCAGCTCCGTGATGTCATTATGGAGGAGTGGAAGAGGATTCCAGCAACAACTTGTGCAGCTCTGGTCAATTCCATGTCCAGGAGGATTAAAGCAGTGCTAGAGAACAATGGTGCCCCTACAAAATGTTGACACTTTGGACACAGTTTTGACATGTTCACTTAGGGTGTACTCATTTTTGTTGGCAGTTATTTGGACAATAATGGATATATGTTGAGTTATTTTTAGAGGACAGTAAATTTGTACTTCTATACAAGCTGCACATTGACTACTCTAATATATATCCCAGTTTCATTTGTGCAGTATTGTCCCTTGAGAAGATATACTAAAATTGTTGCTGAAATGTACTCACTTTTGTGAGATACTGTAAATTACACTGTCCAGGCACAGAAAAGTATAAAAAACATCGTCAAAATAGTCCATCTGCCAGTGGTTCAATCTGAATTTTATGAAGTGACGAGAATACTTTTTGTATGCAAAGAAAATAAAAATAACATTTATTCAACAATTCGTCCCCTCTCTGTCTCTCTGTGTCAGCGTAGAACCATTTTGGAGAGCATCCGATGGACGCAAAGTGTGTACGATATTCTCTGTCATCAGTAACGCATGGATATGCTGTTTCCGTTTAAAAATCAAAGCGTAAATAAACGTACAATACATATCCAGGTGTTAATTGTTTGTATTTAAATACTTTTTTTTTAAACATTTCTTTTCATATCTGTCATATTATTTAAGTTCCTCCATTGTCCAAAACGCAGCGTATTGTCAAAAAAAAAAGTTATGACTGTTCACATAAATTAATAGTGGTCTTCGCTTCACTACAATGCATTCTCCCCACGCTGCAGTGTGTCGCGCAGCTTTGCCACACAGATTTTTATAGGTGGTTAGCTATAATAAATCAGAGGTGTGCCAAAGGGCCAAAAGGCTCTGCCTCGGTATGGTTTGTGTCAAGTCATTCATTAATATGGCTGTTTGATGAAGAGAAAGAAATCAAATGTAGTAGAAATAATAAACATGTTAAGAACCCGTAAAAGCGGAGGACTCTTATTATGTTTTTTAAGGACTATTATTATGTTGTAATGTTTGGTTGACCAATCAGCGGAGAGGGGCGTTTCGCTCCCGCCCACACGTAAAGATCGAATATTCAATTAGTTTACTCGTTTTCTGTCCCTGAACTTAAAAACGAAAAATGAAGCCAAATTCTTGATTTTTCATTTTGTTTGAACAAATGAAAAACGAAAGATGTGCCGTTTTTTTTTTCAATTTTGCAGATTTCAATATTAAATTAAAAAACGAATTATACGAATGTACACGGACCACATAACCACGTAACCTTTCAAATTGGACTTATGGTTTAATAAAATAGTAGAAAATATACGTTTAATAGCGTGTGCAAACACAGGTGCTCGACATGTGCACTAGAAAGATTCATCCTTGCTCAATGTTTGCGTTATTTCTCTTGCGATGTTATGAGCGATAAAAATACTTTGTACTCATTGCGTTTATCTCCAAACCCCTCAAAACAAACAACGTGGGCATTTATTTTAGTTGTATCTCTAGTAGTTTGTTGTAGTTTGGCCTCTTCTTTTTCTTTTTCCAGTGTGAAAAAACAGCTTGGACCAGTGTCGCCATCTTGTGGACAAATTTATAAGCGACAAAAAAGTGCTGTGTGAGCTGAGCATACTGGTTTTGCATGTATAGTACACAAATACTATTCTGATGATGAAATCTACTTCATGCGCTGTAGCGATACTGTAGTGTACACATAAAAATACAAACACTCTAAAAAAAAAAAAAAAAAAAAACAGTGCTATATAGCACTAAAAGTGGTTCTTTGGCTCGTAATCATAGGGGGGAACCACTTTTGGTGCTGTATAGCACCAAATCTTGGTGCTTCAGTGGTTCTTCAGCGGTTCTTCACCGGTTCTTTGGCACCGCTACCATATGCAGAACCTGTTAAGCTCCTGTATGGTTCTTCAGCGGTTCTTCAGTGGTTCTTTGGGGTGATTAAGGTGCTATATAGCACCACTGCCATACAAAGAACCTGTTAAGCTCCTTTAAAGGTTCTTTACGAGCCAAAGAACCCCTGTTGGTGCTGTTTAGCACCATTTTTGTTGAAGAAATACAGTGCTATATGGCACCTCTTATGGTTCTACATAGCACCATTTGACAAAGGTGCTGTATAGCACCTTTCGAAGATATGGTGCTATATAGCACCAAAAGTGGTTCCCCTATGATTACGAGCCAAGAACCACTTTTAGTGCTATATAGCACCATTTTTTTTAAAGTGTACAGTATATGGTATAAGTATACTTTAAGGTGATATCTCAGCCCTACTATTACATATGAATTCAAAATCACATTTGATCACTTGCTGCTTGTCGTTTATGCCACAGCTGACCTGCGGGGTCACTGGATTTGATATTAAACCACTCATTAGGGAGGGTCTGGGCTATTTCTTCCCTCACTTCCCTTTTCCAAGGCATTTCTTGGAAAGGTGTTTTCTATCACATCACATAAAAAACAAATGCACAACTGTTTTACCTCAAATCCTCAGAGATCATGTGTACAGTGGACTGAAGAAGAAGTGTTTGTCAAAGGTCAAACCGACCTGATCATCTTGCGTATGACCAATATAAGCAGTCCCAAAATTTGTTGGTTGAAGGGTTTATGGACCTACTTCCAAACTCTGTCCATATTGGAGTTTCCCAACCATGTTCCTGGGAAACTATATGTGCAATATTTATGTTGGCAGTGATGTCTATTAATGGACTCCTTAATGGACACATCACCAGCCGAACTTTCAAATGAACCTTCATAATGAATGACCATGAAATTAACTTTTTATGAACCCATTTCCATTTTATAGCATGAAATACCATATCCATGTTGGCAGATGTAGAAATGTTTCTCAAACATGGGAATATGAAGCAGTGCTGATGAGAAACAGCCTCACCTGTGGGTCAGAATAGAGTTTTCACTCATCTCTCCTGAGATTAGATATCTTCCACTTCCACAAGACTCAAGCAAGGTTACGCCAAATAAAGTCATTGTTTTTAGCTGAGCGCCATTCATGTGTGCACATCTACCTGTATAAAGAATCTAGCAGTTTACTTGGCACAAAGTGAAGTTTTATCCATTGTAACATACTGATACTCACTTATTTCTTGTTTTTTCACTCTCAAAACAAAGATCCACTTTGTAGCAGCGTTCCAGATTTCAAGCATGATCAAACTCAGTCGGTTTCAGCGACGCTTGGCCACAGCGTGGTCCTCACCTGCACAGCCTCCATAGGTTTAAACCGCACAGATTCAGACTGCAAAGACCACCTGGAGTGGATAAAAGATGGCACACCGCTTACCAACCTCACCTATTCTGAAAATGTAAAAGACTGGTGGGTATATGATGCAATACAGTGCCAAATACTGAATACAGGCAGTGTATCGGTTATTAAAATTAAAAATATTGAAGTGAACACATATGAAAGACATTTAGTAACTTTAGTGTGAAATCAATCACTATGGCTGTGTTCTAAATACTTGCGAACTGCTACTGTGCAGTAAACTATGGCAGCCTGTTTGCGTCAGAGAGTAAAACAAATTAAAAATGTAAAAAAAGGTAATTGCGACTTTTCTCAGAATTCTAAGTTTATATCTTACAATTATTACTTTTTTGCAATTCTGAGAATTACAAGATATGAACACAGAATTGCAAGATATAAACTAGCAATTGCAAGAGAAAAATCAGAATTGTAAGAAGTCGCAATTATTTTTTTAATTTTATTGTTTTTGCGATGTTTTCATTTCTGAATTGCGAGACAAACTCAGAATTCACGAAAAAGTCAGATTTGCGATTTCATCATGCAGTTTTGAGAAAAAAGTTTGAATTGCAAGATACAAAGTCAGAATTGTGAGATGTAAACTCAAGAAAGAAAAAAAAGTCAGGATTCAGAGTTAATATCTCACAATTTAAGGTTTTTGAGAGTTAAAAGTTTAAATTTCACAATTCTGAGTTTATATCACGTAAATGTTTTAAAATTGTGAGAAACAAAGTGTCAATTGTAATATATAAAATTTAGAACTGCGAGGAAAAAAGTTTGGATTGTGAGAATTTTTTTTTTTTTTTGTCTCATTTATTTCAGCAGAAGCCACCCATGTTTGTTGGAAATAAAAAATGGCTTGTTTTAAATTCATTTTTTAACGTAAAGGAGTTTCTTTTCGCCATTTAATTAAATAATCAGTGGTCCCACTTTATATTAGGTGGGCTTAACAACTATATACAGTACTTAAATAAAAAAAAATGTACAATGTACTTATTGTGTTCATATTGCCATGTCTGGAGAGTACGTGTCTACGTCATCAGTTTTCCGAGCTTTTCTCAGCATTATTCATGAGAATGAACTCTTAAGATCCAGTCACTGCGCTGTATTATGCTTGAGGTTATCTTACGGCAGAGAATTCAAATCCCATGAAAGAGCTTCTGCGCTGTCAGTTCATCTCTGTAAACAAGACTGTAACAATATTTAATATGTAACAACACGTGGACCGCGCATGAGAGATCGGTACTACAAGACCCTGTACTACAAGTTCCGTCTACAAGACCCTTCCCTCCAGAGCTCCGGTGCTTCCTGCAGGTCCAGGTGTGCCAGCTGAACCCAAACCCCCAGAGATAGACATGTCTGACCTCGGCTTGAGGAACTACGCCGCACACACTTTTACTGCCTGGTCACCGAGGATGATATCTGAGACACACTCCTGTTCTTTTTTGCACTTTTAAGTCACTTTTAGCCCAATGATTTCTTGTTACTGTCTCTGTTTTCTTTGTATTTGTTTATCTACACCTGTACGATTATGCATGCACAGTTCTTTATACTTTTATGCAAAATGTTTTATAACGTCATGTACAGTCATAGGGATTTTGGTTCTGTATATATTTTAATAAAGTTTTGGGGTCAATGTAAATGTGTTTGTGTCTCCTTCCCTACTATATACACTCTTAAAAATAAAGGTGCTTCAAAAGGTTCTTCACAGTGATGCCATAGAACCATTTTTGTTTCCACAAAGAACCATTCAGTCAAAGGTTCTTTAAAGAAGCATGTCTTCCTTACCTTTTTATAATCTGAAGAACCTTCTTTCACCACAAAGAACCTTTTGTGAAACAGAAAGGTTCTTCAGATGTTAAAGGTTCTTTATGGAACCATTTAAGCAAAAAGGTTGTTCTATGGCATTATGAAGCACCTTTATTTTTAAGAGTGTAGTAGGCGAAAAAAAACTATGTGTTCATATGGAAAAAGCATAGTTCGTATATGAAAAAGCATCATGTGGCCATCAGTAATGCACTGAAAAGACAAGGGGCATAGGCCATGTGATATAAATGATAAACTGTATCTAATTCATAAATAATCTTTATCTGAACGGCAAAGTGGCTTTAATGTGGAATTGAAGGGACACAATCCCTCCCCTTATCTCAGTGTATAGAAGGGTGTTATACACTTTTGTAAACAATGTAGTTTGGATTTTAATTTTTGTAGCAAACCAAAGAGTGAGTGTAAGATATGCCCAACATAACTATGAGACTGCAGTTACAGTCAGCTCATTGTTTCAATTTAAGATTGTTGAAATAAAAAGTAAAATAATGTAAATATACCTCAATTTTTTATTTTCTGTCAGATACTTGGACCAATTTTTAAATGCTATGTAAATTCAGTCAGAATAAACTAGTTAGTAATAGTGTGAAATTGTGTCTTTGTTTTCAGTCTTTCAGCACATCCTCATGTAAATAAAATACAATCTGAACGCATGTCTGCATTCTTATGAAATAGTGGAGACTTGTGTATTGTGGAAGAATCACTCTTTATTCAAAAATATTTTTACATTGTTTATTTGTTTGTTTTATTGCTATAATATGATACTGGATATGGCGCTGGAGCTGGACGATGAGGCTCTCTGACATTCTTGCTCATTGTGGCCATCAAAATAACCAGATCATAAGAGTCATTTGCTTATGAATCAGACACTGCTTTTGCTGTATATGTTATAGTGAGTTTATTGTGCTTAACTAACATCATCAAGTGAAGGATTCATCAGACTGTTTTAAACTGGTAATTCCTAAGTTTTAATTCCTAATTATTATTATTATTATTTATTTTTTTTGTAATGATTCATTAAAATAACCAAATCATAAGAGTCATTTGCACGTGATTTGGACTACGCTGACTGATCTGTATGTTTTTGAATCACTATATTGAAGTAGCTCATGAGAGTCATTTGCTTGTGAATCGGACACTGGTCGCATTTTGTATGTTATTTCGCAATACTGAGATTAAGTTTTTTTGATTAAATAGTTGATTTGGTTAGGATAGGAAACTTAAAGTTAAGGATTCATCAGACTGTTCTAAACTAGTAACTCCTAAGGTCAATAGCTTTTTTTCATTGGAATAATTTAATAACTAGATCTATTTATTTGCTCGAGAATGCAACTACTGACTACCGCAAGACAATGTAAAGATGCATTTTCTTTCCATTACTTGATAGTACACAGTCTTTTATTGCAGTACATTCAATTCAGACTTCAATGCCTCATTCACGACTTAAGTTAAATACGAATGGGACCTCAAAGAAGCAGATAGTGACAGAAACTCAAGGCAGGATTACAGTGCCTTAAACCCCCAGTGAGCAAGCCAAAGGCGACAGTGGCAAGGCAAAACTCCCTACAAAATTAAATGCAGGAAGAAACCTTGGGAGGAACCAAGAATCAGCAGTGGGGACCCATCCTCCTCTGGCCGGCACATATAAAATACTGACTGTTTGATTTATAACATTTATGGCTAGATGATAATTAAGAAAATAACCGCCCAAATCTAAAATGGCTTTTGAGGCCAACTTGTACTCTTTAACTCTTACCTGTATTTAACAGGAATTATCTGTACTCTACAACTCTTACCTTTATTTCACAGGACATACCTGTATTCTACAACTCTTACTTGTAATTGACAGGTGTTGTACTCTACAAACCTTGCCTGTATTTCATAGGACTTACCTGTGCTCTAGTCTACAACTCTTACTTGTATTTCACAGGACTTACTTGTATTCTATAATCCTTACCTGTATTTAACAGGACTTACATGTACTGTACAACTCTTACTTGTATTTCACAGGACTTACTTGTACTGTACAACTCTTACTTGTATTTCACAGGACTTACTTGTATTCTATAATCCTTACCTGTATTTAACAGGACTTACATGTACTGTACAACTCTTACTTGTATTTCACAGGACTTACTTGTACTGTACAACTCTTACTTGTATTTCACAGGACTTACTTGTATTCTATAATCCTTACCTGTATTTAACAGGACTTACATGTACTGTACAACTCTTACTTGTATTTCACAGGACTTACTTGTACTGTACAACTCTTACTTGTATTTCACAGGACTTACTTGTATTCTATAATCCTTACCTGTATTTAGCAGGACTTACATGTACTGTACAACTCTTACTTGTATTTCACAGGACTTACTTGTAGTGTACAGCTCTTACTTGTATTTCACAGGACTTACTTGTACTGTACAACTCTTACTTGTATTTCACAGGACTTACTTGTACTGTACAACTCTTACTTGTATTTCACAGGACTTACTTGTATTCTATAATCCTTACCTGTATTTAACAGGACTTACATGTACTGTACAACTCTTACTTGTATTTCACAGGACTTACATGTACTCTACAACTCTTACTTGTATTTCACAGGACTTGCTTGTTCTCTACAACTCTTACCTGTACTCTACAACACTTAACTGCACTCTACAACCCTTACCTGTACTCTACAACCCCCTAGCAATTGCCCTGAATGCACCTGTATGTTGGCCATGGTATTGAGATGGTCCTGTGGTGGTTTGTGGTCTGGGTTGTGCGCGCCGAACTGAGGGCTGCTTGGGCTTTACCTGTGCACTGAGGGGCACCTGTGGCCGTGGCGCTGAGGGGTCCTGGACTGACGCTGAAGCGCTGAGGGGTGCCTGTATTGCGGCCGTGGCGCTGAGGGATGTCTGGACTGTGGCGCTGAGGGGGCCCAGTGCTGTGGCTCTTGTACTGTGTTTTCTATCAGCAGGGGCGGAGCCAAGGGGTGGCCAGGGGTGGCCGTGGCCACCACTGACCTAAGCTTGGCCACCCCTTTGGCCACCCCACTCAAAGCTGCAGTTTTTGTCCCTTTTTTTCTTGACAAGAAGTGCATTTATTAAGACACGGAACCGCCGTATCCCTTTATGAGTACATCAAACGGGAGACTTTTCAGACGCGCACTTCAACATCGCTTCAGCGACCAGGCGCAAGTCAAACGAGCGCGGAAAAGGTACAGGAGCCAAATGAGCTTAGTTAGAGCAACAGTGAACTGCGGTCTGATGAGATGTTGTTAGGTTACATGTCAATAAAACAAACTTCCCTGTCCTGACAGCTGTTTTACTGTGCTCATGGCGCACACTCTTCAACTTTACGTGAATATTTAGGCGCACGCTCTATATCGCTTCATTATAATTCATAATGCGCGCAAGAAACTATGAGCATACAATGTAGTTCTGTCGTGAAAGAAGTAGTTTCAGTCATGAAATTGTCAAAAAGACGATTAAAGTTGCAAACTGTGCATGCATGTATATATGCATCACATTAAAAAACGTCTCTCAAATGTATACTAAAATATAGCCTATTCTGCAACTTGAGATCACAATATAGCCTAAGGTGCAAGTTGACAGGCTATGTATTTTTTTTAATTTGTAATTTAATGCACAAGTTAATGTGAGCACAGTGCCCTTATACTAAAAAATATACTAATAATTTTTTTTCTACTTAATTTGTAAAGAACAAACGAAAATGAAACCATTTAAATGCATAAAATAGCTAATTTCACATTCTGGCATTTATGTGCTGTTGACTTCCGGCCTTTTTCACTTTCTTATCACTATTTGCATGTCTCATCTATGACCATGAATATGCAACGATGGAGAACAAGCTTTGGGGGGTTTTGAGAACCAGAACCAAGCTGACTGGGCAATGAAGCTATAGAGAGCCTCTTTATTAAAATACCTGGAGGTAAGGAATAATACAAAAATTCTCATATTCAATCAGTATTACTTGACCTAATTCATAAATATCTCAACTACAATTAAGTACAATTATGTGGTACTCAATGGTATTCAGTGGTTGTTTTAGGCACTAATATTTCTGTGCCACCCCAGACTGGTTGCTGGCCCCTCCCTGGCCACCCCTATGAAAACATCCTGGCTCCACCACTGTCTAGCAGTGGCTCAAGGACAGGTAACTGTGACATGGACTCAGGAACACACTACATTGCCAGCAGACATACAACTACAATCACATCAACGTACTACGCTGATTTTACAAAGTTGAGGCAAAGTTTGACTATTACGCCTGGTTTTGTTGGGAATAAAAAGATATTTTACATTAACAGTAAAATGTAGAAATTATGTGCATTATGCAACATTACGTGCATTTATAGTCATTTTTCCTCAAATGGGAAATGACATACTTCCGGTTAGTAAAAAAATTTATGTGCTGTTTGAGAGGATAAGACCCTTCTATAACCCAGAGAGCAGAAGACATAGTACTTACTATAAGAGCACAGTGTATAGAACGTCATTACGGACACAGCAAGAGACTTCAGGGGCAGTGGCCACGACATACGCTGCTTAATGACAGAGCTTGCTTCATGACCATTAAAAATGTATGTTAAATAAAGTATACATATGTATGAATTCAATCTGGACATACTACTGTATATGTACTGTTATGTGACCTATGGCATGGGTCACATCGCTTCACTGCAATTCACTCCACAGAATCATGTCAGAGGTAGTAGGTCATCTGCGTACTTTTCATTTTATGAATGCTATGAATACGAACATACAACTAATTTCACATATTCATTTTCACTATTATATAGAAGGGATAATGACAGGGACCTCAGGTGCTGAGCCCTTGACAGGGACCTCAGGGAGCTTTGGCCATGACAGGGGAGACCTCAAGCAGCATTGGCCGTCACAGGGACCTCAGGGAGCGTTGGCTAACACAGGGACCTCAGAAAGTGACAGCCACCAGAGATATCTCAGAAGCCATGGGCAAGTCAGGTACCGCAGGGACAAACCTCAAGCCTCTAATATGAATAATGGCCTTACATTGAGAAATGTATAGGTTAGTGCTTGTCAAATTTGTCCTGCAATCCCCACAACTGCATATTATGTGTCTCTGTTATTGGACAAACTCAGTTCAGATCTTACAGTGTCTACAAATGAACTGATGAGATGAATTAGGTGTGTAAATTGAGAGAGACAAACAAAATGTGTAGTGGTGGGGGCTCCAGGACAGGTTTGGGAAGTACTGATGTAGGTAAAAATGGTGGTCCGGCATCCTTTGAGGTTAAACTTACTTGTATTTCACAGGACTTACTTGTACTGTACAACTCTTACTTGTATTTCACAGGACTTACTTGTACTGTACAACTCTTACTTGTATTTCACAGGACTTACTTGTATTCTATAATCCTTACCTGTATTTCACAGGACTTACTTGTACTGTACAACTCTTACTTGTATTTCACAGGACTTACTTGTATTCTATAATCCTTACCTGTATTTAACAGGACTTACATGTACTGTACAACTCTTACTTGTATTTCACAGGACTTACATGTACTCTACAACTCTTACTTGTATTTCACAGGACTTGCTTGTTCTCTACAACTCTTACCTGTACTCTACAACACTTAACTGCACTCTACAACCCTTACCTGTACTCTACAACCCCCTAGCAATTGCCCTGAATGCACCTGTATGTTGGCCATGGTATTGAGATGGTCCTGTGGTGGTTTGTGGTCTGGGTTGTGCGCGCCGAACTGAGGGCTGCTTGGGCTTTACCTGTGCACTGAGGGGCACCTGTGGCCGTGGCGCTGAGGGGTCCTGGACTGACGCTGAAGCGCTGAGGGGTGCCTGTATTGCGGCCGTGGCGCTGAGGGATGTCTGGACTGTGGCGCTGAGGGGGCCCAGTGCTGTGGCTCTTGTACTGTGTTTTCTATCAGCAGGGGCGGAGCCAAGGGGTGGCCAGGGGTGGCCGTGGCCACCACTGACCTAAGCTTGGCCACCCCACTCAAAGCTGCAGTTTTTGTCCCTTTTTTTCTTGACAAGAAGTGCATTTATTAAGACACGGAACCGCCGTATCCCTTTATGAGTACATCAAACGGGAGACTTTTCAGACGCGCACTTCAACATCGCTTCAGCGACCAGGCGCAAGTCAAACGAGCGCGGAAAAGGTACAGGAGCCAAATGAGCTTAGTTAGAGCAACAGTGAACTGCGGTCTGATGAGATGTTGTTAGGTTACATGTCAATAAAACAAACTTCCCTGTCCTGACAGCTGTTTTACTGTGCTCATGGCGCACACTCTTCAACTTTACGTGAATATTTAGGCGCACGCTCTATATCGCTTCATTATAATTCATAATGCGCGCAAGAAACTATGAGCATACAATGTAGTTCTGTCGTGAAAGAAGTAGTTTCAGTCATGAAATTGTCAAAAAGACGATTAAAGTTGCAAACTGTGCATGCATGTATATATGCATCACATTAAAAAACGTCTCTCAAATGTATACTAAAATATAGCCTATTCTGCAACTTGAGATCACAATATAGCCTAAGGTGCAAGTTGACAGGCTATGTATTTTTTTTAATTTGTAATTTAATGCACAAGTTAATGTGAGCACAGTGCCCTTATACTAAAAAATATACTAATAATTTTTTTTCTACTTAATTTGTAAAGAACAAACGAAAATGAAACCATTTAAATGCATAAAATAGCTAATTTCACATTCTGGCATTTATGTGCTGTTGACTTCCGGCCTTTTTCACTTTCTTATCACTATTTGCATGTCTCATCTATGACCATGAATATGCAACGATGGAGAACAAGCTTTGGGGGGTTTTGAGAACCAGAACCAAGCTGACTGGGCAATGAAGCTATAGAGAGCCTCTTTATTAAAATACCTGGAGGTGAGGAATAATACAAAAATTCTCATATTCAATCAGTATTACTTGACCTAATTCATAAATATCTCAACTACAATTAAGTACAATTATGTGGTACTCAATGGTATTCAGTGGTTGTTTTAGGCACTAAAACAGTCCAGTACTTCACAGTGAAACATTTTTATATTGAAATAATGAATATTTCTGTGCCACCCCAGACTGGTTGCTGGCCCCTCCCTGGCCACCCCTATGAAAACATCCTGGCTCCACCACTGTCTAGCAGTGGCTCAAGGACAGGTAACTGTGACATGGACTCAGGAACACACTACATTGCCAGCAGACATACAACTACAACCACATCAACGTACTACGCTGATTTTACAAAGTTGAGGCAAAGTTTGACTATTACGCCTGGTTTTGTTGGGAATAAAAAGATATTTTACATTAACAGTAAAATGTAGAAATTATGTGCATTATGCAACATTACGTGCATTTATAGTCATTTTTCCTCAAATGGGAAATGACATACTTCCGGTTAGTAAAAAAATTTATGTGCTGTTTGAGAGGATAAGACCCTTCTATAACCCAGAGAGCAGAAGACATAGTACTTACTATAAGAGCACAGTGTATAGAACGTCATTACGGACACAGCAAGAGACTTCAGGGGCAGTGGCCACGACATACGCTGCTTAATGACAGAGCTTGCTTCATGACCATTAAAAATGTATGTTAAATAAAGTATACATATGTATGAATTCAATCTGGACATACTACTGTATATGTACTGTTATGTGACCTATGGCGTGGGTCACATCGCTTCACTGCAATTCACTCCACAGAATCATGTCAGAGGTAGTAGGTCATCTGCGTACTTTTCATTTTATGAATGCTATGAATACGAACATACAACTAATTTCACATATTCATTTTCACTATTATATAGAAGGGATAATGACAGGGACCTCAGGTGCTGAGCCCTTGACAGGGACCTCAGGGAGCTTTGGCCATGACAGGGGAGACCTCAAGCAGCATTGGCCGTCACAGGGACCTCAGGGAGCGTTGGCTAACACAGGGACCTCAGAAAGTGACAGCCACCAGAGATATCTCAGAAGCCATGGGCAAGTCAGGTACCGCAGGGACAAACCTCAAGCCTCTAATATGAATAATGGCCTTACATTGAGAAATGTATAGGTTAGTGCTTGTCAAATTTGTCCTGCAATCCCCACAACTGCATATTATGTGTCTCTGTTATTGGACAAACTCAGTTCAGATCTTACAGTGTCTACAAATGAACTGATGAGATGAATTAGGTGTGTAAATTGAGAGAGACAAACAAAATGTGTAGTGGTGGGGGCTCCAGGACAGGTTTGGGAAGTACTGATGTAGGTAAAAATGGTGGTCCGGCATCCTTTGAGGTTAAACTTAAATGCCTATTGAGGCTACCTTTCGCTACACTATCCTGTGCTCTTCAACACTTACCACCTACCTGTACACTTACATATACACCACAACTCTTACCTGTACTATACAACAATTACATATACTCTACAACACATACCTGTACTACAACCCCAATTCCAGAAAAGTTGGGACGTTTTGTAAAATGCAATAAAATCAAGTATCTATGATTTGTTAGTTCTCTTTAACTTTTATTTAATTAACAAAAAAGAAAAGGTTTCCATAGTTTTCACTGACCAGTGTAAATGTATTTTGTAAATATAAACAAATTTTGATTTTGATGGCTGCAACACATTCCAAAACCGTTGGGACAGAGGCAAAATAAAAGTGAAAAGGTTATAGAATATACATGTTAAACTGTTTTAAAACAGTTCACAGTAAGCAGGGTATCATGTTTGGGTATAAAAGGATCATCTCAGTCTTTGCCAGCAAAGCTGGATCATGGCTCATCACTTTGTGCCAAATTTCACGAGAGAAGTGTCAAACAAATCAAAAATCACATTTTGCAATGCAAAATCGCAAAGAATTTAGGTTTTCCACCAACTACCATATACCAAGGCAGGAAAGCTCAGGTGTATATGCATGACCTTTGAGCCCTCAGATAGCATTGCATAAGAAACCATCATGCTGCAGTGTTAAATATAGCCACATGGGCTCAGGAGTACTACTGAGAACTGCTGTCAATTAACACAGTCTACCGCTGCATCAAGAAATTCAACTTGAAAATCTGTTACTCTAGGACAGTGGTTCCCAATCCTGGTCGTGGAGAACCCCCAACATTGCACGTTTTTGATGTCTCTCTTATCTAACACACACATTTGAGATCTTGGAGCTTTTACTAATGAACTGATGAGTTCAATCAGGTGTGTTTGATGAGGGAGACATTTAAAATATTCAGTTCTGGGGGTTCTCCAGGACCAGGATTGGGAACCACTTTCTCTAGGAGAAAGCTATACATCAATTCTATGCAGCGATGCTGCCAGGTTCTCTGGGCCAGAGCTCATCTCAGATAGTCAAAAAGACAGTGTAAAGGTGTGCTGTACTCAGATGAGTCCACATTTCAATGTGTTTCTGAGAAAAATGATGTTGAGTTCTCTGTCCCTAAGACCAAAGGGACCATCCAGATTTTCATTAGCGACAGAAGCAAAAGTAAATGTCTGTCGTGGTATGAGGGTGCAGCAGAGCAAACAGCATGGGTGACTGGCATATGTGCAAAGGTACTATTGACATGGAGGCATATACTGGGATTGTACAGAGATATACTGCCATCAAGATGATGTCTTTCATGGGAAGCCCATGGTTATTAGATCAAGACAATGCCAGCTCTCATTCCACATGTGCAACAACAGCGTGGTTTCGTAGATACAGAGTGAATGTGTTAGTCTGGCCTGCCTGCAGTCCAGATCTGACTCCTATTGAAAATGTATGGCCCATCATGAAAAGGAGAATCAGACAATGACAATCACAGACTGCTGAGCTTCTGAAGTCTTGTATCAGGCGAGACTGGACAAAAATTTTGCTCGCAAAACTTTAACAATTATTATCTTCAATTCCCAAAGAATGAAACATTGTAATTAAAAGGACCGTTGATGTGACAGTGTTAAACGTGCCTCTGTCCCAACTTTTTTTGGAGTGTGTTGCAGGCATTAAAATCAAAATTTGTCTATATTTACAAAGCAAAATTAAGTTGGTCAGTAAAAACCTTTTTAAAAAAATTTTTTTTTAAAAACCGTAAAAAATTTTTCTTTGTACTTTAGTCAATTAAATAAAAGTTAAAGAGAATGAACAGATAACATATTCTTGATTTTATGGCATTTCACAAAACGTCCCAACTTTTCTGGAATTGGGATTGTATATTACTCTTACCTGTACTCTACAACTCTTACTTATAGTATTTTTCCAACCTTCAGTGCAGTGTTTTTCAGTCCTGGTCCATTTGTATGTCTCTTATCTGACACTCAGGATTGAAATCCACTGCTGTAATGAAATACTTTTCTCCCACTGCACTTACCTGCTCTCTGAAATCATTCATAAATTAAGTTTTTTTTTTTTTTTCAAATCCTCATACTTCGTTAAAAACAAACAAACAAACAAACACACACACACACGCACGCACGCAAAGAGCTATCCTCTTATTTAGAAAGCTTTGAAAGTTAATGCTTCAGACTGTTTTTTCACATGCTGTGGAAGAATCACAAACGAGCTGAATCATTTTCTTGTTGTTGTTAGTGCAGTTGTATGACATTTAGCATGTGGCGGAGACCGGGGGCAATTGTAACATACTCCATTCCTCCAATCAGTTCAAGCAAGCTAGAGTGATGACTCTTATTAATCTGCACATGCTCAGTGGATTCTCTCTCTGCCTGTCAAAAAGGAGCACAATCATTTCACCTCAGCAGAAGTTTTTAACAAAATACTGATTTTGAGGTATGAAAGTTCCTTTTTGGATATACAGTATTTTTTATTCTGCTGTCTAAAGTTTAGATGACTGCGAATTTAAACGTACATACATTTTACGATCAAAAATTAAACATGAGCAACCTATGCTAATATAGGCGTGCCTAGCTAGCATAGGACATTTTTATCATGGCTGCAACATGGGGGGCAATTGTAACATTGTGTTACAGTTGCTCCCGAGCCACATGGCCCAGTGTAATACTCCTTGTTTGTCTGCTTGTTAGACAAAGCTACGAGAATACTTTTTGTGTGCAAAGAAAATAAAAAATAATGTAATTTATTCAACAGTTCTTCTCATCGAGTTACCATAACGCATGCACGCTTTCCCCAGAACGTAATCAACGCTGATTATGTTGATTACATTCTTGCGCGTATGCATCGTGGTACTATCCAAAATGGCAAAAGACGGTAACTCAGGGAGAAGAATTGATTAATAAATTATGTTATTTTTGTTTTCTTTACGCACAAAAAGTATTCTCATAGCTTCGCAAAATTGAAGTTGAGCCACTTATGTCACATGGACTGTTTTCACGTCCGGCTTTGCTACTGTTCGGATGCTCTTGCTTACTGCTCTGCGCTTTGCTCCCTGTTTATGTACTTTTCTCAGATTTTTCTAAGATTTTAACTTCAGCAGATCAGCACAGTGCTCAAACAGCACAGTTTTGGCACAAACACCAAACTAAAGACTTTTTCGGACTAGATGAAAAATAAGACTCTTTGCTTCCCACTGCCAGCAGCTTACATTCCAGAAACGGGACAACACAGCTGCCGACATTCAAGCAGACGAGAAAGAAATGCCTCTTCTGGAATCTACTTGCTGAATGAACTGCCACAGACTTCTACAAAGGATTGTGGTTCTTGAAACGAAGTTACTTGCTGGACTTCCAAAACAGGCGGAACACATAGCAGACCGTCATCATGGACCCCCTCACCATACAGCCGGTGAGTCCTGTGAATCTAGTGAATCATAACAGTTTATACCAAGTGTAGAGGAACAAGCCGAAACTGATAGACAGGCTAATCGATGGCACAAACAGGGAGCGAGAGCCAAAGGCACTCGAGACATCAGATTGTCACGAGTATCTCGTATTGCTGTGGTAGCAACCTCTACCCCAGATACGGCTATGACAAGGCTTGCAAACACTGGTATTCTACCACCCCTATACTTCTTGAGAACAGATTTGAAGCATTGATGAATGTGGGTGAGGAATCCTCAAATGTGACTAAACATGGATTGTGTCAGCCAGCAGCTAACATTGCTACTAACAGGCGCTCAAGGTCGAGCAGACAGCAGCATTCAGCTCAGAGTGCAGCTGAGGCCAGGACTCTCTCACGAGTGGGCGACTCTATTATCAGAAACATCAGTAGCAGGACTACAACTACATGCTGCTTTCCTCAAGCAACCGTCTCTGATTTGAACAGGGAACTTCGGAACATTCTAATGCTCACTTCTTTCTGGGACTTTTCCAAGCTCCCTGAAAACTGCAGTTGTTAAGCCCCTTCTGAAAAAGAGCAATTTTGACAGCACCATATTGAGTAACTATAGACCAATATCAAATCTTCCTTTTATAGGCAAGATTATTGACAAGGTAGTTTTTAATCAGCTGAACAACTGTTAAACTCAAATGGATACCTGGACAATTTTCAATCTGGTTTCTGATGGAATCACTGCACAGAGACAGCACTCATTAAGATAATAAATGATATTCGCTTAAACTCTGATTCTGGCAAAATATCAGTGCTGGTACTACTAGATCTTAGTGCTGCATTTGACACTGTCAATCATAACATACTTCTAGAGAGACTGGAAAACTGGATCGGGCTTTCTGGGATGGTACTCAACTGGTTCAGGTCATACTTAGAACGGAGAGGTTATTATGTGAGTATAGGAGAGCATAAGTCTAAGTGGACATCCATGACATGCGGAGTCCCACAAGGCTCAGTCCTTGCACCGCTCTTGTTTAGCCTGTATATGCTCCCACTAAGTCAAATAATGAGAAAGAACCAAATTGCCTATCACAGCTATGCTGATGATACCCAGATTTACCTAGCCTTATCTCCAAATGACTATAGCCCCATTGACTCCCTCTGCCAATGCATTGATTAAAATTAACAGTTGGATGTGCCAGAACTTTCTTCAGTTAAACAAGGAGAAAACTGAAGTCATTGCATTTGGAAACAAAGATGAAGTTCTCAAGGTGAATGCATACCTTGACTCTAGGGGTCAAACAACTAAAAATCAAGTCAAAAATCTTGGGGTGATTCTGGAGACAGACCTTAGTTTTAGTAGTCATGTCAAAGCAGTAACTAAATCAGCACACTATCATCTCAAAAACATTGCAAGAATTAGATGTTTTGTTTCCAGTCAAGACTTGGAGAAACTTGTTCACGCCTTTATCACAAGCAGGGTGCATTATTGTAATGGTCTCCTCACCGGCCTTCCCAAGAAGACCATTAGACAGCTGCAGCTCATCCAGAATGCTGCCGCCAGGATTCTGACTAGAACCATAAAATCTGAGCATATCACACCAGTCCTCAGGTCCTTACACTGGCTTCCAGTTACATTTAGGATTGATTTTAAAGTACTTTTATTCGTTTATAAATCACTCAATGGCATAGGACCTAAATACATTGCAGATATGCTCACTGAATATAAACCTAACAGACCACTCAGATCATTAAGATCGAGTCAGTTAGAAATACCAAGGGTTCACACAAAACAAGGGGAGTCCGCTTTTAGCTATTATGCCGCCCACAGTTGGAACCAGCTTCCAGAAGAGATCAGATGTGCTAAAACATTAGCCACATTTAAATCCAGACTCAAAACTCATCTGTTTAGCTGTGCATTTGTTGAATGAGCACTGTGCTACCTTCGAACTGACTGCACTGTATTTTATGTATAATCATTTTTATTTTTAACTGTTCTAAATTCATTTTAAATCAATTTTTAAATCATTTTAAACTTACATTTCTGGTTTTATTGCTTTGATTATTTTTTTCATGATTATTTTACTTAATTTTATGTAAAGCACTTTGAATTACCATTGTGTATGAAATGTGCTATATAAATAAACTTGCCTTGCCTAATCGATGTCCTTACTATTTTTCTGGGTCTGGGAACATTTCAGTTGCGTGGCTGTCTATGCAGGGTCAGAGAGCTCTCAGATTTCATCAAAAAATATCTTAATTTGTGTTGTGAAGATGAACAAAGGTCTTACGGGTTTGGAACGACATGAGGGTGAGTAATTAATGACAGAATTTTCATTTTTGGGTGAACTAAGCCTTTAAATTATCCCGACAATGGCATTGGAAGTGACTGGTTTAATTTTGTTTGCATCCATATCACTAGGTGTCAGCAGAAGCCAGCACAAAATATTCATTGAGTCCTCCAGTAGAAGGCAGCATTGTAACATCAGCCGTTTATTAACATGTGACTTCTGCATTAACAGCCTAAAACCATAATGTTTAAACTAACACAACCTATATATAATTTAAATGAACAATTACCATTGCATATATTGTCAAAAGATATTAAGAAATGTGACTGTGATGGATAAAATCACCAAACAGCTGCGTTATAAGTAACACCATATAATGCAACAAGTGGCAGCAGTAAGTACAATCTCTTCAAGTTTAAGTCCTGAATGGAAGATTAATGACATCACTTCACTTTTCCTTCAAAAACTGCCATCAGTCAACACTCGCAAGAGAACAGTCTGTGACACTCAGTTGTGCGTGTGATGTAAACACTGAATGTTTTGTACCCTGTAATTTGCTGGGAGGTACATACCTCTAGCTGCCCTTGTCATTGCCGGGAGCTATTTGACGTTGAGGTCAAAATTCATAAAATGTTAAACATGAACATAAGAAAGGCTTTGTTGTGATTCAGATGTCATTAATACATACTTTAATCAGAATATACAGACATTTTAGGACAGTCTATGATCTAGAGATGTTGTAAATGTGTCGGCTCATGAGGAAGTCATCGGGTTTTGCAGTAGGGTGTGGTAGATGATTGTTCATGTCGAAGCAGAGAGAAAGTATGTAAATAAGGGTGGGCCGACATTAGAGGACAGAAACAGACGCAAAACGCGCGAGAAAAGGACAGGGTGGGATAAAGGCATTTTAACCGTTTTCGCTGACTTATGACAAACACAAACTGGGCTGAAATCAACATGAATGGGCATTTCTGTTAAGAAACACCATAAAAAAATGTTTTTACATAAATGCAAATGAGTATATTTTTAGTGTACTGTCTCTTTAAAAGATATTAATACAGTATTTGTTTTCTAAAAAAAAATCAGTTTGACAAAAACACAAACTCTTTATTTCCTTTTTATTGTTTTTTTTATATGAACATAGATCTATGACACTCACACACATGCATTTTACAATGAAATTATGATGAATTATAAAATATACTACACATTCAATCATCAAAGACTTTGAAAAGAGAACATTCCATGCTTTCTTAAAGGCCAGAAAGTTCAAGACCTCTCTGCAGAATCAAGTCTCTATCCGGTAAAAGCGTGTCTCAAATATTTAAAGACTGCAAATCACTCATAACAGTCTATTTCATACACACCAGATTAAATATATTTTGGAAGCATAACAACCCAAACCAAACATTCGACATCCATAATAAAAAAAAGTTTATACAAAAAAAAAAAAAAAAAAAAAAAAAATGAACACTACATGTGAGTAGAATTGCTTACTATCAAATGAATGCACATATTGCACCATATACAATTACGAAAAATAAAAAAATTCGTAAATGAACAGAAATGATCCATATGTATTTGGCATATAGTGACGTTTCTTTGTAAAAACATACTTAATCAATTTAGTCAGTGGGTTTAAATGCAACATTTCCATTTAAACGTTCAGATGGTATTTTACCATGTGTCCTCATATCATTATAGTTACTATTTGTACACTAAATAATGACACATACTATCTTTACATATAGCAAAACACCAAAAAAGAAGAAAACCCATTAGATTTTAAATCAGACTAGCAAAAATAAGCAATTCTGTTATGACAAGAAGGCTGATTAACAGCCCAAATCTGTCCGGCCTGTGTTTACAGCATTTATGTGTATTATAAAACATATTACAATCTTCTTATATCATCTATACCCTCACAATTCCAAATTTCCAGCTAAAATGTCTTCCCTACCATCATAATACAGATATTTTTCTACAAATATTTAAAGATGCAACTTTTTTTAAAAGACAGATTATATTCCCAAGATATAATTATTATATCATGGATAGTCTGTGTTTCTGTATATTAATAGAAAAACAAATACAGGCAACAGCCAAGACATATTGCAATAAATCCCTGAGGATTTTTGGAAAAAAATAACAAAAATACGAGGCTAAATAGGAAGTGTTCATCCTATACAGTAGCAATAAAGTCTTGTGTGTGTTATCCACTTTTCAGAATATTTATTTTGCTGGTGTTCCGGTCGTGTTTTCTTTATCCATTGTCCTTATTAAATATCTTCTTGTTTGACAATATAATCCATTCAGAAGCCCGTGTCTGAAAAGTCTCCTCTCTGAAACCCTTTCTGTAAAACACAAAGCAAAAAACACCATGAGTGAGTGACGCGTTTAATCTTACAGGCACATAGTTGTTCCAGGTAGCACACTGGCTATCATCCCAGATTTGAAATAGAAGACAGAACACGTTTTATTTTTTTTTCACCAGTGGCGTTGTATGGTGTGTTAGGACATGCTCACGAGGAAATCACCTGAAATCCACATCGCAGGGTGTGGCTGAACATCTACCTCCCATATCAACATGCTTTAACTGTGTATGTTTGTGTGTTTTGGAAATAGCAACGCAAATATGAGTGTGTTATTTCCCATCTGATTATCCAGTATGATATGTGTTCATTCGCGTGTTTGTGTGAATGTGTGTTTATGTGAGCTTTTAAACAGTCTTCAAATAACTGGAAAATGTCTAGAGGGCAGGGAGGATTGACGGTAATCGTGATGTGCAACTGTACTTGTTTGTAAGGACACAACACAAAGAGACACATTCTGAGGTTTTTTTTTTTTTTTTACGTTGAATAAAAATAAAGACAAAATGGTAAATAATTTAAATTTTTACAATTTATGAAGTAAATGTGAGTAAGTCACTCCAGGCATTGTTGCTATGTGGTTGCTAGAGCGTTGCTATTTGGTTTCTAGGATGTTCTGAATGGTTGCTGACTGACCTGAATCACAAGTGTCCACTCTCATGTCTCTATGATATTCTAGTCTCTAGATATGGCTTGAGTCACTCTTTTTACGTAAGTTTCACTTATTTTTCGAAAATCGTAAGTTTCGTCATTTAGAAAAGTGCAAACTGTGTGATTTGAGTTGTTTCGTGTCGGTAGCACAAACGGTGTGGGAACAGCTATGCACTAAAGTTTAATACTTAGTGTAAAGTCCAAGACTACTGCTGCATTTTCAAAGAAAACACTGACACCTACTGGTGTGGATGAATTACACAAAACAAGATGTTTTCAAATACAAATGCTTTTTCTAGCATATTTGTCATCTGTAATTGAAAATGATCTCTTAGTAAATAAAGTGACTTGTATTTCGTTGGCCACCAGTAGGGGGCGACCCGCTCTGTGTAGATTATGTAAGTTTCATGTGAGTGTATGTCTATTTCAAAACAAAATTATCAGAATACTACTAACGTTTTACTAAGGAAGAATATTTAAAAATACTTTAAAGTAAATGTGAGTGGTGCTTGCTATGAAAAAGTCACCTTAATGATAGTGGCATTTTGGATGGTTGCCAAAGCATCCACCCCCATGTTTTTACAATGTTCTGGTCTACAGTTATGGCTCGGTTTGCTCTTTCAATGTAAATCAATGAGATTTTCACAAATTTATGAAAATTATAACATTCGATCTTTAACAAAAGGGCATGATTTGACAAAATATTTTTCATTCATGTCTGTAGTATAAACAGTTATGCACCAAAGTTTAATACTTAATATTTTTCTTGATAATATAACAGTGGTTTTTGACATTAAACTGACACCTACTGGTGTGGATGAATCTGGCAAGAAGGAAAGTTTTCAGCAGTGTTACCAAGTCTGTGGATTTCCCATGAAATTGGGCTACTTTTTGCTGCTGCAAGTTGTTTTTTAGTCTGCAGGTTGAAGCAAACCCCGCGATTGGGCTAGTTTTGAGCTCCAGTTGGGTTGGTTTTGTTACGCAGACCGGGCAACCCTAGTTTCAATTACCCATATTATTATAGTATTGTAGAAATAGTTTATTTACAGGCGCATTTGTGTCACATAACTAAAAATATAATAGTGACGTTATTCCAATAAAGTGATGTTGTTTTCGGCTGGTTTGGCTGGTCGCTCCATTGAGAATATGTAAGATTCATGTGAATGTACATCAATTTTTAACACATTTGTCAAAAGTACCATTAAAGTTTTACAACGAATATATATATACATATATATATATATATATATATATATATATATAATTATATGGTCCTAATACTTACGCTTCTGTAATCTTTGTGTAGTTTCTTGTACTGGAACATGTTGCTCAGCACTGTTGCCGCTGCTTTAGCAGCTTTCAGTTTAGCAGGGCTAAAATTGAAAATTGAAATTGCAACATTAGTTTGGAAGCAATATAATTTTGTGTTAATTTTTGTTGTAAATTTGGATGACTTTTAGTTTTACCTGCTGTCATGAACCGTCTTGATGCCCATCAGCTTGGGCAGACCATCGAAGAAGGTGATGTCTCGAGCAGCCACCTCGCTGCTGGTCACCAGGTTGTTGAGGGCTCCACAGACATTCACCACCACGTCACTGGACGGTTCCTTTTGGCGGCCATCGGTGGGCAGTTTGGCAAGCAAGTGATTTACCACCTTTGTGGCTAAAACGAAAGACACAGAAAAATGAGCTTCTCTAAGGCCAGAGAGATGCAATGGACTGAAGTTCTGTAGCTAAGGAAGGATGCCTCACCCATGTCGTTCTTGTCCTTGGCGTGACGGGAGAGGTTTCTGAGGAAGCCGGTGAGAGAACGCACCTCGAGATCGTTGTTGGTCTTGAGGAGATCCAGAATGACAGGCAACATCCTATTCTGCTCCAACGCCACACGACTCAAGATGGACGCCCACTGAAACATAAGAGAAGTTTTGTTAAAATAATAACTAGCTAGCTGCATTTGCTTATGTGATTACTAGGTGGTTACTAAGGTTTTCTGTGTGATTACTGTGGTATTGCTAAGGAGTTCTGAGTGGTTTTTAGGTGGTAACTATTCTAGAGTTGTGTCCCAAATCACGCACTATACACTATGCACTCTATGCACTATGTACTCAACTGTTTAGTGTGTGAATTTTATAAGGTTATTTTGTCATTCATAATCAGTCTGATAGCCCCTCCCTCTCCGTGACGTAATTAAAGCTGCGACAGTTAAGTTTATGAAATTCCACACTTTTTTTTAAGTGCATCATCCAGGTATTTAAAGTGCACTTTTCTTTCCAATTTTTTAGTGTGAATGCACTACTTGAGCTATTTATACTACAAAACATTATAGAATAGTGGATTTTTGATAGTGACTCTGGATTTTTTTTCTCAGAGTTGAAGAATGTTCAACTTTGGGTAAAACAGCACTCAACACTGTTACTTTTCAGTCAGCCGTCCAATCACAGTCGAGGAGGGGAGGGCTCACAGCTAGGCATTTTTTGCTGGCTAGAAATGCTTTGGTGGACACATGGCTAATGTGAGGTGAATCTCTTACCCTCTTGTCTCCAGCTGTGATGTTCTGCAGGGCTCCAGCCGCGGCCTCTCGTGTTGTGGAGTTGATCTCGCAGCGCTGCAGCACCTGGTTATACAGCTCCACTATCTTAGGGTGCCAGAGCCACTCGATGCCTCTGGGCTCCCGTGACACTTCTGTAAATGTGGTGAGGTCCTGATTTTGTCTCTGGAAGAAAAGACACAATATGAGATGAAGCTTAAGTTTGAAAATGAAAATTGTAATAGGAATTTGAAAGCAGCTTCTTACGTCTTTGGCCTTCTTGCTATTAGGGGTGAAGCAGCCGATAGCTTCTCCTTTTGAGGAGCTCTGAGCTCGAGTCGGACCCTCTAGCCTCAGAAGTGCTGACGGGGGAATCTCAGTGTACAGCTGATAGGACAGATTCCTCAACACACACACTGAGTTCTCCACACCCTGAGAGAGGAACACACTCATGAACGGCCATGTGAACACAAACCTCACAGGCGGAGGCAGCAACAGAGGCAGAATATAAAAAAGAGGATGTTATCCAATTACCTTCTCCTCCACTTTAGTGTCCAGCAAGCATTTCTGAATATAGCCAACTAGAGCATCTATAAGGCCACGGGTCTCTCTCATCTGCTGTCTTGTCTTCTCGTTCACCGAGCTCAAGTTCCTATACAAGAAAACAGAAAGATATATAAAAAGTTGAATCTCAAAAAGACCTGGTTTCACCAGAGAAAAAAGTATATTATATAAATACATTTTATAAAATATATATATTTTAGTTTCAAAACATAATTTTTAAGATACAGTGATTCTCTCAATCTCATTACATTTTCTTTCATCTCTAAAATATATTTTCATATTTTCAAAAATAAAGTCACAATGAAATAAATAAATAACAGGCCTAATAAATAGTCCTAAAATAATCCTGATTTTCTATAATTTTTTGAAAACGTTCTAATTTTCTATAATTTTTTAAAAATACCAGTTCTAAAAATAGAATTAGTTTTCTACCATTTTTAACAACAACAATCCTAAAAATATTTTTTATGCTTTTTCTAAAACTAAGAGTTATAAAATATGCATAATTCTCTTAAAACAGTCCTCAAAATATAATTAATTTTCTATAATTTTCTAAAAACAACAGACCTAAAAGTTTATTTATTGTCAATAATTAACTAAAAATAATAGTCCTAAAATATTATTTTTTATTTTTTTTGTGAGTAAGTCACTCCAGGCATTGTTGCTATATGGTTGCTAGAGCATTGCTATTTGGTTTCTAGGATGTTCTGAATGGTTGCTGACTGAGTCACAATGAAATAAATAAATAACAGGCCTAATAAATAGTCCTAAAATAATCCTGATTTTCTATATTTTTTTGAAAACATTTTCTAATTTTCTATATTTTTAAAAAAAAATACCAGTTCTAAAAATAGAATTAGTTTTCTACCATTTTTAACAAAAACAATCCTAAAAATATTTTTTATGCTTTTTCTAAAACTAACAGTTATAAAATATGCATAATTCTCTTAAAACAGTCCTAAAAATATAATTAATTTTCTATAATTTTCTAAAAACAACAGACCTAAAATTTTATTTATTTTCTATAATTAACTAAAAATAATAGTCCTAAAATATATTTTTTATTTTATTTTTTTTATTTTTTTTACAATTTTCTAAAAATAAGTCCTAAAAATAGAATTAATTTTCTATAATTTTCTAAAATTACCAGTCCTAAAACAGGCTTAATTTTCTAAAAATAACAGTCCTAAAAATAGAATATTTTTGTTCTTCTAAAAACAACTATCCTAAAACAGTCTTTTTCTATAATTTTCTAAAACTAATAGTCTTAAAACAGATTTTTTAAATATAATTTCTCCAAAAATAACCCTCCTAAAAACAGAATTAATATATTTTTATAATTTTCTAAAAATGACAGTCCTAAAAACAGGCTTCATTTTCTATAATTTTCTAAAATATAGTTTGGGTTGAAACATGACTCTCAAGCATTCTCGTTCTCAGGTTTCCTAGCAGGGATGTGGCTAGTGGGGATTTTCATTCTGTGAAGTCCGACTAAGTTCCTACAGGAACAGGAACAAGTAAAGTGGAACTGTTTGTGTGTGTGTGTGTGTGTGTGTACCTGAGACAGCCGGTAGTGTTGAAGAAGATGTCGGACTCTGAGGGGTTCAGCTCAATAACGTCCTGGTCCCCGGTGCCGGAGAGGGGAATCAAAATCTTCTCTGTCAATTCGGGAAGAGTTTCTCGTGCCAGCCTTTCTTTCAGGTTATCCTTAGAAGACAGATTCCACAGAATACCTACAGGAGAAAGAGATCAAGAGAATGAGGAAAAGAGCATGGGAACGTGTCGTGGGAAATAGATAAGAATTTGAATAAAGATAAGGAAAAAAACAAGAGGAGGAAAAAGTGGGGGAAAAAATCATAAATACAGCAACCGTTTCAACCAATATCGCAAATCAAACTTCCTTGCAAAAGATTTACGACCTCCTTAGCTTGTCATAATGTCATCCTCTTAAATGCCCCAATTTTTAGCGGTGGGATTCGCATTGGTAGATTTATTCGGTTTATTGGAGCTCCTGCATATCCAGACATGCACAGAGCCGCAAGGACCGACTCACAAACCTTCGGTACAGGAGTCCGCTCATTCCACTGCACATGTTGAGACAACGCTGTGCAATAATTAAAGTAGTTTGATGCAATACTGAGAGATCAGTTGACGCCCTGCGCGCAACGCATACACATGCACACATCTAATCTGATGATGAAAACCTCTTCGTACGTCATATCCTGAGTCATTTAATGGCCTACACTCTTAAAAATAAAGGTGCTTAAAAGGTTCTATACCACTGAAGAACCATTTTTGGTTCCACAAAGAAACATTCAGGCAAAGGTTCTATAAAGAACCATCTCTTTCTTACCTTTTAGAATCTTCTTTCGCCACAAAGAACCTTTTGTGAAACAGAAAGGTTCTTCAGATTCTTTGTGGAATCATTTAGACAAAAAAAGGTTCTTCTATGGTATCGTGAAGCACCTTTATTTTTAAGAGTGTAAATGGACATAGGACCTCACTACCATGAATTAAAAGTCTTTAATTGAAGGATGTTCTATATTTTCTACATGTTATAAACATACTGTAAAACTGAATAAAAATGAAAAGCAACATCAGCTGTATCTCTCGCAGAGGCGGCCCAGTATGCATGGCAGATGTTGATTTACTGAAAATATGCATACATATCATTCTGTACTGCAAAGTATTGATAAAAGCAGTATTTAAAATGTAATGTTTCAGAGAATATTTTTGTGTTATGTTATGTTGTTATGCTAATTAGAACATTAAGGGCCAGATTTATTAACAGGTTACATCACCGCAAACCCTCTTTAGGTGTTAAAAACTAATGTCAAGATTTAAAGACACGCAGTTAGTAGAATTAGGTATAAAAAGGCATGGACAGAGTTATTTTTGCAGCTGACCTTATTGTATATGCATTTGTAGGAGTTTCCCTTTCAGAGGCTGAATTTGTGGGAGGAGAGTATTTAAATAAATGATTTACTAAGCTTTGTGTTAGTCAGTTTCCTGGCCATTATTTAACGCCCCAAAAACCCTAATATCTTAACCCATTTTGTGCCTGTGTTGTTAGCAGATTACATGCACCCAGTTATCATTGCTAATTTGGTCAATTTTGTTGCATGTGTGTTCTTTAATTTGTGCATAGATCAACCGCAGAACTTTCCACTCCCATCAGTGCTTTTGCAGTCTCGCGCTAATTTGCTCTGTTTAGTAAATCTTGTGCCTAAATCATTAGCCTAGCAACATGCAAACTTCAAACTCCACTGGAATCAAATGTGAATCTATATGCGTGGCACGCAAAATTGCTATCTATATACAAGCGTTCCAAATCAGTCTTAATGAGGTTTGTTATTGGCATGCGGTATTAAGGTTTAGGCTGTTTTGTGAATTTTCACAGTCAAAATCCAGTCAGAAATTTCACGCGTGGAAAAGATTTCCCTACGCAGATTTCACAATGCTTTCAAGTTGGTCACACTAATTGACCACGTTGACCAAATGTAAGCAGCTTGGTTTGAAAGTAATAAACGTGAACCCCCTGCAAAATCAAAGGTAAATCTTTTGGCCTTTCGCAAAATTTCTGATCACATTGAAATTACTGTATTTTGCAACAACGACTTCTTATGTGATAAAGGAGGTTTATTTTGCAGCCCAAGAAATCAAATTGATTTTAAAGGATGCTGGTTATAAAGTTGGTTTCATAAACACGTGACCCAGTGGCGATTATAATAGCGGTAAAGTCAACTAGAACAGCGTGACTGAAATGCCCACCTGTGATGTTCTTGCTGAGTTCGTCGTCTTGTTCTTTAAGGGCCTCTACGAGCTTGGGGATCCCGCCGGATTCAATAAGGGCCACTTTGTTCTCCATGTTCTCGTAGATGAGGTTCCTGGTGGCGCCAGTGGCGTAGCGTTGCACCTCTTGACTGTCGCTGGTAAACAGCTGCACCAGGAGAGGAATTCCCTTCAGCTGGCTCACCTGAAAGAAAGAGAAGTTCTACTTATATCGAAAACACACATTTAAACATTTCACTCAAACGTTTCTTTACACGTATAGCAACTACATACCTGTTTCTTTGCATCATTGTTATGGTAACACTCATGCTGAATGTAGGCAGCCCCCAACATCTGAAGACTTTGATCGGGGTCAACAAGATAGTTAATGGCTGTCGGCATGTCCAAACTGTTGAGTCTATGCAGGAAAGTACGAAAAATTTAAATATTAAATAATTAGCTTAGTAACATGCTAACACCAATCTTTATTGGAATTAATTGTGAACCTATTTGTGACTCGAGCTGTTGCTTCCTATGTACAGCATTCCAAAAATTACTAAAAATTAACACTTCAGTTGTTGACATGGTCCTGTAAAGATAATATTCATTAGACGGTAATATTTTTGAGTCATAGTCATAGCATGTGAATTTCAGACATTGAGCTCTGGAGCTCATGTAAGAAATGTGGGTTCGGATCTGGCCTGCACATTTTTTCAACCCTGTTCCCAACTTTCCTACCCATAATTTCTTACTTTCTCTACTATTAAAATACCCCAAATATTTTTTAACACAAATTAGTTTTCGGCATAAACCTAAAGTGGAGCTTAAAAAAACCGTATCTCTGTAAAATAATTCATATACTAGCTTATCTTAATTTCTTAACTAGTACTATTTCCATTTTAAGAGTCAGCATTATTTGAAGAAACTTTTGCTCAACAGGACATTCCTTCATGTGTGTTTGTGTGTGCTGGTGCATGTTGCTGGAGTGCTAGGAAGTGTGTGTTTCTTTCCCAGGGCGTATGAAGTGTGAGGTGGCTGGACTGGTTTGGGTGTGCCTGTGCAATAGACTCGCTCTTCACATTTTACACACATATAGGGAGGGCTGGGCAACATTAAACACATTTGCACATACACACACACACACACACACACACACACACAGAGTAAGTGGAACAAGGACAGATAAGCTAAGTATGGGTGTACTGACAGGCTGTTAAAGCACAGTATGAATAATTTTACGCTTCAAAGGTCAGTCCTGCACTCACTGTGTGTAATCACTGTTATCCATACTTACACACCAAACAGTATTTTTAACGAAAACAGCTAACAGACTAATTTGCAATCAGTAATATGCAGTGTTTGTGGTAAAACATAGTATGTCTCATATAGCTATGGTACATAATTCAGAAAATTTTTGACCGACAGTAATAAGGAAATGTTTGATAAGTAACGTAATTTGTGGCTGAACACGTTATTTGTAAATTTCAAGAAATTAGGCCTACTTTTGAGTGGTGTTTTATGCTAATTATGCTAGCATAATACTTTTGTGCTTAAAAGTCTTTTTAAAAAAAGTCTTAAAAGTCATTCAAGCAAGATGTTTTGATACCAGACATCCTTAGTTAGCAGTCAATGTAAAATGACCAAAATCTTATATTGTGCATAATAAAATAGTTGGAATATATTTAATGTGCCAATTTTAAATCAAATTTTGGAATAATTTAGTGAATAAAATACAGAAAAATACTTCATTAAATAAAAGGTACTCAATTTAATTAGACTGTTTTCTCGTTTAATAATCATTAACATGATGGGCGCAAACCAAAATATAAGATTGTTCATAACGAATGAATGAAAGTCTGGTATGAGCACAAAAGAAAAAAACAACTTCATGAACCTTATGTAACACCAGAGTGAAAAAAAAAAAAACTCCAAACAATAAAACCAAAGCTGAATTATGATCGGATGTGTCACAATCAACAGCACTGTAAAATAGCCAGTATAAAAGCACGTCACTGCGCTTCAGTTCAACATCTCAAATTTAATTTGGCAAGTTTCTCTCTCAAGTTTGACAAGTTTCTACTTTTTCTAACAACACCCTTAACGTCGCCATGAAATTCAAATTAATTTATTTTATAAATATTTTTTATCGTATTTGTGACTGATTCATCCATGCATATGTTCCATTTCTTAAATATTGTAATTTTAAACCAAAATTTAATTCTTACAATCGGCTCAAAATTCAGATCTACCTCCATTCAATCAACAACCAATGGATAGAACCAAGCCTACACCCTACTTTTTATTTTACGATTACAATACGCAATAAAAGATCTGCAGCTACTTCCATTTCAATACTTTCTTCTAGGGCTGGGGAAATTGATGCATCGTAAATCAAGAAATGATTCTGCGATTTTCAGAATGCATCGCGGTTCTCTCTCGAATCGATTCTGAGCTTAGTTTTTAACAACAGATGGCACTGCATGCTTTAGAAACAGCCGTACTCTGCTTGGTTCCTGTTCCTTACACACACTTGAACCTAAAATAATCATTAATAAAGTTCGTAAATTTAGAAGCGAATTACAAGGGTGTTCACAGTGAGCTGTGTTTACATTAATCTCGTGTCATAAAAGCATTCTGAGCCGAGGTGCAATTACATGTTGCTATTCAGCACTCTTCTTCGTGAGCATTTGAGTGTGCGGTTAAAAACTAGATTAGAGCGCCATCTGCTGTTAAAAACTAAGCTCAGAATTGATTCCAGAGAGAATCGTGAATCGCGATGCACTGATTTATCGTGACAGCCCTACCGTCTTCCTCGCCTTGACTCATTTGGGATGCATTTCGTTCAGTATTTTGACTCACCGAAAGCACGTGTTCTTACCCGCTCAGGTTGCCCATGCTGCCCATCATATCCATGCCGTCAAACACATCCTTGCCTCTCCCGACACTATGCACGCTCCTGACGGATCCGGCGCGCGACAGTCGTCCCTGCTGCAGGTTGCTCTGGGAGCCGCTGAATCCGCCAGTTCCGTACATGCCTGAGGACACGTTGGATACGCGACTCGTTTGGCGGTTGTTGATTCGGCTGATGGTGCGGTGGGCGGGGCCTTTGAAGGACTGCTGTCTAACATACACCTCCTGCTCCATGCCGCCTCCTCCGCCGCCAGTGGCCAGCGTCCCACTGAGGGAGCGTTTCATGGCCGGCAGCGTCATGGAACTGACCTGCTGCTGTCCGCTCTCGAATCCGTTCACCCTAGAGGTCGAATACACAGACTGGCGTGGGTAGGTGTTAGCGGCATAGCCATTGTTCATGCTCTGCATGGAGGCCTGTTGCGTGTAAGTGGCGTCTCGTTCTGAAACCAGGCTGCCGTCGCTGTCATCCTGCGCCACCCATGAGGAAACCACGTGGCGCGGGATGGACGCCACACGCATGGAATGCATGGACTGGGTCTCCGGGTCACCCCCCATTCGACTGAAGGATCGAGTCATTGAGCTGACCTGCTGCTGTTGCCCTTGGCCCCCGCCACTTTGGAAACCGCCACCCTGGTAACCGCCACCCTGGTAACCGCCACCTACAAAATCATCTTGGTAATACGCCCCGCCTCCACCACTACCTCCTGTGTAACTGATTTTGGTTCTTGGGCCGAAATCAATGGCAGAGCGGGATGAGTAACCACTAGAGTACAGGGATGGACGCTGGGCCTAGAAGAAAAGAGACATTGAAGAAAAGAGACATTAAATGTGTAGAAGAAAAGATCAATTGAAAAGGTAGAACCCTATAAACTATAGCTATATATTGATTAAAAAATGTTATCAAACTGCACGTGTCAAATAATTAATAATTGATAATAATCATGTCAGTATTTCCAGAGAAAGGCCCCAAAATTTAGATAATTCAGATAAATGCAAAAAAAAAAAATTGGTTTTTCAAGTCTTAATTTGAGAAATAACATATGCAATAGGGAAGTATAATTGCATTATTTTTTTCATCCTTTTTTCATAATTAAAGTTTTTGCATTAATTTATGCATTTTTGCATTAATTTATGCATTTTAATGCATTGATTTCATGCATTTTTAATACATTAAATCCACAACTCTACTTTTAACATAGTATCACGCAATAGGAATAGAACTGAAAGTAACGCTTTGAGATGTATAAACTTGTGATTTTTCATATGTGGTTGTTGGTTAGAGCTTCCCTGTGAAATATCACATCTAACTAACACAATCCCCATTACTCATTTTCAGTATATGGACAAGATACACATCCATACAGTCATACACACAAAAGACTTCTTTAACTTGGCTCAATAAGTGCTATGTTTTTCAAACAAGTAAACTACTGTAAAATATTTATAAAGAAATAGAAAGAATCTTACCATCATTGGTCTGCTGGAGGCATAGACAGAGGATTTAGAGCTGAAATTTGGAGTGAAATTCTGGTTCATTGTTGAATATTTTGTCATCGTTGAGTAATTCCCAGACTCTTAAGAGAAGAAAAATACAGAGAATTAATATAAATGCACATCTAAACTTTTCTCATGGACTAGTAACATATAACATGGACTAGGTTATACAGTATGAATAATCCTTCCCGAGAACTTTCTCTAAGTGCCATCACATTCTACACGTTTCTGAACACGACTGACACACCTAACAGCTCAGCTACAATGTATTTTAATCATCTCAGTATTACAGAACCAACCCCTTAGTTGGTTCAGATGGTAACTAATAACTAGTTATTAAATAAGATAACAGTAAAGAACAAAGCTAGATTAAACCAATGAAATTCTTTTGTTTTAACAAAATTGTTAACTGTCTATACAACTATAAACTGAAAAACTATTGTAAGCACTGCATATTGTAAACATACTGTATAGCAGTAATTAAACATAACTCTGTTGATTTGTTTTATTTTAGCCATGTTTATGATACCTTTGTGCATTTTGTATGCAAACATGCATGTTTGTCCTTTTATTGAACAATTTAACATTAAAAACACATTGAATGTGCTGTTTTGTTTCCCTTTAGCCATGTTTATGATACCTTTGTTACACAAGTTTGTATTCAAACATACTTGTTTGTTCTCTGATGGAACTACTAAACAAAAAATGTTTTGTTTCGTTTCACTTTAATCATGTTTACTACAGATTTTACAATTGAACCTTGCTCAACTCACTCCTGTGAATTATTAACACAAACCAGAAGTCACATTGTCTGTTCTGCCAGTGCCACTTTCTATGCTAATTGACAGAAAAAAATAATGAATTCAGAAATTTTAATTCTTAATTTAAATCACCACTGCTAATGTTTAAAAACAATGTTGACTAAATCTACCACCCCTGATGTGAACTGACTACCATCTATGACATTATTTTAGTTATCGCCAGAAAACAAAGGCATTAAAGAAATGTTTTTTTGTTTCAATGAGGTCATTTATGATACTTTTGTACACAAGTTTGTATATGTAAACTTGCATGTTTGTTGTTTTAAACATTTAAAAACATTAAAGATGCTGTTTTGTTTCTCTTTAGCCATGTTTGTACACAAACATGCAGTTTTGTTTTAAACATTAAAAAACACATTAAATGTTTTTTTTTCACTTTAGTCATGTTTATAATAGCTTTGTATGTATGATAGTTTTATGTAAACATGTATCTGCTCAAATTAATTTAACAACTTTTTGTTTCATGTTTGTGATACTTATGTATGTGCATATAAGACATAAAGTTATGTCTACTTTGTGAACTTGCATGTTAGTTCGTTTGCTTCCTTGTAGCCAGGTTTATGACACTATTGTATGCAAGTTTTTATGTCTTGTTTGAATGTAATCAAATCGCTGAATGATGGCATTACAAATTATATTGTTCACAGTGGGTAATAAGTTACAGACGTAAAGCCGAAGATTTACTGCCCCGTAAAAGTGTCAAGTCTGTAACTTTACAGAAAAGTCAGTATGCTCGGCATGTGTCTTTGATGATACTGCAAGTATAAGGCAAATTCATAGAGTTACATGAATTACTGCAGTGCCAGTTTACCGCAGTTTTAAAACATTTTTTTCTGGCTCAGCAGCAGATGGGAGTTAAGGTAGCCAGGTTTGTTTCATCAAAGGCTTATTTATGTATCTATGGGCATGCATGTACACGCACTTGAGTATGTGAATGTGTGTGTGTGTGTTTGTGTGAATTAGGGAGTGGTATAAGCGTTTCATAAGTGAATAAGTGTGGAGTGAGTTGTAGACAACAGCCAGCAGAAAAGACAGAACCGGTCTGATGACTGGGACACTCCCAAAGTCCCTTCCCAAAAAACACACACCCTTCACCCTGCCTCACCCTGCCCTAGTGCAATTGCTTCAAATTAGTAGAATTAATCACAAGTAACTACTAAGTTAGAACTAACATTTTGAGTGTTCAAATGCAGTTTTGTTTTAAAACAATCCATTTGAGCTCCTCTATGAAGCTCGTAACAAATGCTTGGTATTTCAATGTCAAATCGAGTTTTCAGACAAACACTTTCGAAACATGGTATGCATCTCCTCCTGAAAGCATTGGGTCAGTAACAGGAAGAGGCAAGGCTGTTCTAATTTGTCAAATGCAGGTAAACCTCATAAACCGGGGTCCGGTTAACGAAACTATCTGCTAAGCACCAGAGGTTAAAACCCTGGAATAGCAGACTCTCATAAATCCAGGAATTCAGTGACTTCTGGTCTTAACCACTCAAATGAACCACAAATTCTTGTAGTTTCAAGTTCACACTAATGTATATTAATGTGCTTTACAGTCGTACAGTACTGCAAGTTTCATTTGTCTTTAAAAACTAAACCTTGTGCAGCTGCTGACTATAAGAATGCAGATTAAAACAAATAGTTTGGATTTCTCTTAGGTTACATTCTTCAGCTTTTCCGTCACACCAATTGATATTTAAGCCATTATGATTGACAGATCCAAATTACCTTTGTTTTGTGCAATGCTAAGCACTTTTTTTTTCTAGAGTGGGTTGGGTTTTTCTAAGTAGAGCTTTGAAACTTTCACTCTTTCTTAGTCGTGTAACAGGAACTGAGATTACACTTGAACCTTGCTCAACTCACTCCTGTGAATTATTAACACAAACCAGAACTCACATTGTCTGTTCTGCCAGTGCCACTTATATATATAAAAAATAATAATAATGAATAAATAATGAAAAAAATAATGAAAAAATAATGAATTCAAAACTTTCACATCCGATTTTAATTCTTAATTTAAATCACCACTGCTTAAAAACAATGTTGACTAAATCTACCACCCCTGATGTGAACTGACTACCATCTATGACTATTTTAGTTATCGCCAGAAAACAAAGGTAAATGCAAACTAGTTCAGGTAAAGTCATACTTAAAAAAAGATACATTATCTACAAATGTCATAGGGGATATTTAGTCTTACTGTATATCCAAATAACAGAAACCATGTGACCACAATTTTGCTCCAGGCAGTTTTTTTCTCATAACTATTTATTGTTTTGCATACTTGCCTGTAAACAGCACAGTACAGCCTGTGCGTGTGAATTTAATAATAAAGATTCATCTATTGATATCTAACAAATAATAACGTTCCCAAAAGTTAATGAAGATGTAATTCAACTCTAAATGAAACCACACTGTATAAAAGCACCGTGCAAAGGCTTTTATGTAAAGTCAACCTGGCAGATGATGAGTAGATTAATAATTCAAAGGCTGTTGTGTTATTGTAGATGTGTTACAATGAGATCAAAGCGCACAGTGACACACCTGAGGCTGCTTGTTGTGCCGACGAGCCGTTCTGGCGCGGAAGCGTGGATTTCTCCGCCAGTCTCATGGACACCTGCTGGTGCACGCGTTTGAACCTCGCCTCCTGATTGGCGTGGGACCCACCGTGAGAGAGCTCGGTTTCGGACGGGACCGCGTAAGTGCTGACGGTCAAGTTGGGCTGCAGCGCCGTCAGAAAGACGTTCTCCGAGGTCATACTGACACTCATGGCGAAGGGACCGAGTTGAACCACCAAGATTAAAAAAAAAGTTATAGTTCCACCCGAGAGTGGGGAAATGTAGATCCCCGCGGTGCGAAACAATAAAGGCGTCTTCTGTTAGTCAGCCTGTGTTTCTCTGCGCTGATGCTGGAACTGTGAGGCGACGCGCTACTGACGGCTGATCTGAAACTCTGCGGCTTTTGCGCAGGTGGGAAGTAAAGTGGGCGGGGCTTTGAGGTGAGTCATCGGTTACCTGATCCAGGTAAACTCAAGAACGCACAAAGCAGGCTCATTTTCATTATTATTTATTTTTTTTCTATATAATTGCGTTTTGAGCAAATAAATGGACATTTATGTCCAAGTTACATTTTCTTCCATTTTTCCCCAAATGAATGTGAAGATAGATAGATAGATAGATAGATAGATAGATAGACAGATAGATAGACAGATAGACAGATATATAGATAGATAGATAGATAGATAGATAGATAGATAGATAGATAGATAGATATATAAATAGATAGATAGCTAGATAGATAGACAGACAGATAGATAGATAGATAGATAGATAGATAGACAGATAGACAGACAGACAGACAGACAGACAGACAGACAGATAGACATAGATAGATAGATAGATAGATAGATAGATAGATAGATAGATAGACAGATAGACAGACAGATAGACAGATATATAGATAGATAGAAAGATAGATAGATAGATAGATAGATAGATAGATAGATAGACAGACAGACAGACAGACAGACAGACAGATAGATAGATAGATAGATAGATAGATAGATAGACAGACAGACAGACAGACAGACAGACAGATAGACATAGATAGATAGATAGATAGATAGATAGATAGATAGATAGATAGACAGATAGACAGACAGATAGACAGATATATAGATAGATAGATAGATAGATAGATAGATAGATAGATAGATAGATAGATAGATAGACAGATAGACAGACAGATAGACAGACAGATAGATAGATAGATAGATAGATAGATAGATAGATAGATAGATAGATAGATAGATAGATAGACAGATAGACAGACAGACAGACAGACAGACAGACAGATAGACATAGATAGATAGATAGATAGATAGATAGATAGATAGATAGACAGATAGACAGACAGATAGACAGATAGATAGATAGATAGATAGATAGATAGATAGATAGATAGATAGATAGAAAGATAGATAGATAGATAGATAGATAGATAGATAGACAGACAGACAGACAGACAGACAGACAGATAGATAGACAGACAGACAGACAGACAGACAGACAGACAGACAGACAGACAGACAGATAGATAGATAGATAGATAGATAGATAGATAGATAGATAGATAAATTTCCCTGCAGTCTCGTTTCTGTTATGCATCTGTACGTTTACTTTTGGTTCTCAGAGTTACACTCTTAAAAATAAACGTTCTTTATTGGCATCATTGGTTCTATGAAGAACCTTGAACATCCATGGAACCTTTCAAATGCAGAAAGGGTTCTTTAGAACTGTTAACTGAAAGGTTCTTTTGGGAACCAAAAATGGTTCTTCTATGGCATCGCTGCGAAAACACCCTTTTGGACCTTTATTTTTAAGTGTAGAGTTTTTGGTAACACTTTATTTTAGTGTTCGTTACACATGTTACATGTAGTTACTAAGTAAGTAATAACAGTTAATTATGCATAATTACATGCAGTAACCCTAAAGTAAACTCCAATTTTAACCATAACCCTGCAAGTAGGCTACAGGTTGATATTACTCAGTCCTTAAATGTAAAAATACACTGTAAAATAAAGTGTAACCTGTTTAGTATTATTATCAACGTAATGGGCTTTACAACAAACGGTAATATATAAATAATTTAGGTTACACTTTATTTTAAGGTGTCCTTATTGCAGTAGGCTATAGTTATACATTTAAGTACTGAGTAATAGGCTATTATTTAACTATATGTTTAGGGTTTGGCTTTTTTTATTTAATTTATTGTTACTAGTAATAGTAAGTACATGTAACGTGTAACAAAGACACCTTAAAATAAAGTATTACCATTAGCCTATTTATTATAGTTACAGTATATCAAGAGATAAACGTTTATCAATTATATAAACAGGCCTAAGTTTAATTAAAGAACGTAATTTAATATTTTTTTTAGGACCTGACAATATTGGTTACAGTGTGGATTTTGAAATCTCCATGGTTGTGCAATCTAACCAAATAATAACACGTTTATCGTGAATACACAGTATAGGTCTTCATTCATTCATTCTTCTAGACATCAGTTCAGTGAAATTCTCAGAGAATGTGCTCTGACATGCAGGTGACGTGCCTCCGTTTAAACAGCTTGTTGCTGTATTTAATCATCGCCTAGCAACAAAGCATTTCACCTTTATCTAAAAACTCATGCATGGCTTGCTTTCTATAAAACACATACACTAATATCAACTATCTGATGAAAAATGATGATACTTTCCAGCTGTATTTTACCAATGTCAAATAAACTCAGTTTGACTGGATTTCAAATGTACAATAGTCAATAAACTCAAATTGCAATTTGAATACCAATTTTTATTTAAGTCTGATTCATTTATCCACTTATAACTTTTTGTAAAATACAAATGCACTTCTAAATAATTTAAAACACATAAATGCATGCATGCATTATGTTTATATTAGCTATTTCTTAATTATGATGTTTATATTATTTTTTAAAAATTTCATCATTTATAAAATATGATAGGCTAAATTAAGGTTTTCAGTTGTCACAAATGGTCACAATCACAAAAAACCAAATCAGCATCTTTCTCAGAAAGTCACTCAGTCAGCACTGAGTCACTGTGACTGATACTGATTTCTGTTCAGACAGCATTTGCATGCTGGTTCACAAAACTGAATCATGCTTTGTTCATAAGCTGACAATAGTATCCATTTATTCTCAGCTGAAAACAAATAGAAAGTGTTTGATTGTATATTTACTCACCAATAGGACTATCAGGATTTAGCGTGTAATTCCAGTGCTCAGAAAATGTATTTAGTGTGCTGTCTCGCAGATTGCTTGTGAAAATCTGACAGATGTCAGAGAAAGGCAAGAAGTTATAGAATCTGCTGTCAGTGACAACGCCCTTATCACATTAAAAAAGATACATGTGTGTGCATTCATGATCAGTATTCTGGTTACCGATCCCCTGAATTAAGAAGGTGTGTGTGATAATGTGTCAGACGGTTACAGTAGAGAGAAAGAGAGAGACACAATGGGCGAGTCTGCAGGTGGAGGTGTGATGCAGATGTCAGACAGGAGGATCGGAGGGTGCGAGACAAACCTACAACCCCACAATACTATTACGTGCAGTGACCAGCCAGATTAAATTTATTAATCACCAATTTCTCCCCAGTTACACAATACTGTTCCATGCAGTGACCAGCAAGATAAATCTAGATTGTTTCAAACAATAGTTTTATGTTTCGTGTGTGTGTGTGTGTGTGTGTGTGTGTGTGTGTGTGTGTGTGTGTGTTTGTTTCTATAACCCCAGGTTCATATACACAATACTATTCAGTGCAGTGAGCAGTGTTGGGAAGGTTACTTTGGAAATGTAATAGGTTACAGATTACAAGTTACTCTATTCAAAATGTACTATGTAGTGTAACTATTTCAATTACTTTATTAAAGTAATGTAACTGATTACATTTGATTACTTTTTTAACTTTCTAACAAATGTTTTCAACTGTTGATCATTTTCAAACATGTAAAGCAGGCAGGGTTAACCTTACAGTAGTACTTAACACTGATTACTGTCAGACTTTCAGAATCCTTCATCATTTGAATTAATATTATAATCATTTAATTGGAAAGCAGATTCACCAAAAAATAAGACTTTAATACTACTTTGAGATCGTTTTGAGGTTAAATACTGATTTAAAATCAGAAGTAGTTTAATAGATTTGAAATCAAATCTTTGCATGTGACAGGAACACTGGCGTCTAACAATGCCTCGGAAAAAACAGTTAATCTGAAAAAAATAAATGAAGCATACATAAACCCAAATAGGAAATAAAACAGTTATGGAATAACTCCTGGCAGTGAGCAGCCAGATAAAATTATTTACAGCCAATTTCTTGTTTTGTCGTTTTGTTTAGTAAAACCTCTATTAACTAACCTCTATACTATTTAGTGCAATGACCAGCAAAACAAAGTTCAAACAACTGTTTGTGTATTTTGTTTGTTTTGTCTTGTTTTGCTTCTTTTGTTTTGTAAAACTACATGTTCAAATACACAATACACAAAAATCTGTGCAGTAACCAGCTAGATAAACTTTTGCCAGTTTCAAACAACTGTTTTGTATTTGTGTTTTTGTTTTGTTTTCTTTGTTTATTTTGTTTCTTCTTTTGTTTTGTAAAAACGCAGGTTCAAACACACAGTACTTTTCTGTGCAGCGACCAAGATAAACTCACTAATCATCAATTTCAGCGTTGACACTTTTCACAAGACTATGATGACGCTTTTCATCAGCATTGAAAATCCTTGAAAGTTTTTTTATATTTAGATTTTTTTTTTAATGTATGTACATTTATAACACTATACTTTGTATTAAATCACCTTTGCATCAAATTACAAAAAAATGTAGCGTATATGGGAGGGACGGTAAATTTGACATCGTTCTCTCTCAATTTTTTTCCCCGTTTTTTGAAAGTCATGAAAACACTTTCGTGCTGTTTTTTTGTTTATTTATTTATTTATTTTGCTATTTGAGCAAATGGGAATGCAAAAAATATATTTGTGGTACCCATTCACTGCTTTCGAAGTTTACCCAACTATGACGACTTCCGCTGCTGAGAAACACGGAAATGTGAAAAAGGTCTATTGTTTTGATTTATGTGTGTGTGTTTTGTTTTTTGTTTTGTCTTTTCTTGTTTTGTAAAGTTGGTTCAGATACACAGTACTAATCTGTGCAGTGACCAGCAAGATAAACGTACAAATGAGATGTTAGTTTGACAAAGAAAAAATACTGTGCAAATGTTGAAATCAGTTGTGCTGCTTCATATTTGTGTGGAAAATGTGACATTTATTTTTAAGGATTCTTTGATGAACAGAAAGTTCAAAAGAACAGAATTTATTTGAAATATGAATCTTTTGTAACATTATAAATGTCTTTCAATCAATTTAATGCTGAATAAAAGTATTAATTTCTTTTAAAAAAAATATGGAACCTAAAGCTTTTGAACAGTAGAGTGTCCTATAAAACAATATATAACTTTACACAACTTCAAACTAACCTTCAACTGGTGAATTTTAATCTTTCAGGCAAGTCAACATTCAAAGTTTCCCATTTTATTTGAATGTGTTATAGTGTAATCATTGTATTACTGCCATTAGTTAATTGGAACACAGAGTGAAATATTTTAATTAAAATCTTCCACTGCTGTTATTTTAATAATGCTTGTCAGTTTTGTATCAGAAGGGTGGCATCCACTGATTGCAGTATACAGTAAGTCCTGAACTTCAGTGTTACACGTGAGTCACTTTGAAAAAGAAAGTGACATCTTTTATAGAGATTTCCTGAGGCCAGGGCAGGTGGATTCTCATTCAGTCAAAGACAGAATCACTTGCCCTTCCCTATGAGAAAGCATTTTCAACTTTAGTACCACCTTAATCCACCTTAAACGTGGTGTCTGACAGCTCTTGTTCTTTCTTCAGATATGAATAGCCCAGGATGCCCTGTGAAACGTGCTGTAAATCCATTACGCTAATATAAACTACTGTCACGTACACAAAGCATGAAGACACTGTTCGAAAATCATAAACTACTTACTTATGGTTTAACAAATTGACCATCTGCTGCTATTAAAGAAGTAACACAGCTTATGGTATAGATTTCTTTGTACACTGTGAAAAAAAATGGTGTGGAAACCATTTTCACTCAGAAACTGCTGGTAAATTTTATGAACAATTACAAAGAACTGGCAAGTAACAAATTTAATAAAATGTTAAATTTTGAAGTTTAAACATTAAATAGTATTTCCTTGTAAAACATACAATAATATTTGTTTCATGTACAACTTTGAAAAATCATTTCAAAATAATTTACCTTAAAATGTCTTTCCTTTAAACTTATTTAGCTATTTGCTTTTTTGCTTTGTTTTGATGTGTTGCATCTTGTTTTATTTTGTTTTTTTGTGTTTTTAGTTTTTTTGTGAGGTGATGCCTGCTTCCGTAACAGAAGACCGGACCAACACCGAAGACAGTATGAGTAATCCTGATCCCTTCCAGGAACTCGTGGATAACCTCCGACGAGTCCTAACACCAGCACCACCAATCACCTCAGCAACCAGCACCACCACTTCTTCACCTCCCGTCATCTCCAGTCTCATGGCAAACCAGAACCGTTCTCTGGTGTGGCGGAGGAGTGCAACGGGTTTATCCTGCAATGTTCTCGAGCCCTGGAGATGCAACTGCATCTGTACCCCACCGAAAGGTCTAAAATTTCCTTCATTATATCCCTCCTGATGGGTAGGGCACTACAATGGGGTGAGACGATCTGGTCACAAGCAGGCCCTATCACCCAGTCACTCAATAACTTCATCGCTCACTTCCGTGAGGTTTTTGGCCGATCCACTGGAGATCCCTCCATCTGTGACCAGCTGTATCATCTCCGCCAAGGCTCTAGATCCATTAATGAATATGCCCTCCAATTCAGGACCCTAGCAGCAGCCAGTGAATGGAATGAGCGATCTCTCCTTACCTCCTACCGTCAGGGGTTAGAACCCAGATTGCGGATGCAGCTTGCCGGCTATGATGATTCCTGCGACTTGGAAAACCTCATTCAACTGTCCATTCGATGTGCCACTCGTATGCAATCTTGCTTTGAGGAACAACCACATTTAACCCATTGTACTCCCTTCCTTCGCCACCCAGATGCAAACCACCCTCCAGAACCAGTTCTTGAACCCATGCAGACGGACACCACACGCCTATCATATGCGGAGCGGCAGAGGTGGATAAATCTGAAATTATGTTTATATTGTGGAACCGGTGGGCACGTGATATCTTCATGCCCAGTTCGCCCTCTTCGACTCCTGGTGAGTGCCATTCGCCCTGTCAGTCAAAATATGAAACCTCTCTCAACTGTTGTAATGCTTACTGCCTCCGATATCTCTCTTCCAGTCCATGCCCTCCTTGACTCGGGGTCCGCCAGGAACTTCATATCAGGGAACCTCTGCCGCCAGCTCAAGCTCCCAACCACTACCAACCAAACAATTTACCAAGTCCAGTCAATAACCGGGAAACCCATCAGTCGCAGTAGTGTGAGGTTCCGTGCGGGCCCAATTCAGCTGAAAATTGGCCAGCTACATGAAGAGAACATCCACCTACTGGTTCTGGAGGGAGCTACAACAGATATCATCCTCGGGATACCATGGTTTGCACAACATGAACCCCATGTATCCTGGCGCATGGGAGAAGTCCTGAAGTGGGGCAATCAGTGTTTCCCGGACTGTTTCTCACGGGAAAACACTGTTTCTGCGTCATACCAAGTTCCTAGCTCTAAATTCCACCTCCATTGAGAGTCCTGTGGATAAGCAGTCCATCGACATACCCGCCTGCTATGCCCCCTTCAGAGACGTCTTCTGCCCGAAGAGGGCCTCCCAATTACCTCCTCATCGGCCATGGGACTGCGCAATCAATCTGATATCAGGTGAGCCAGTGCCCCGGGGAAAGATCTACCCACTGTCACTACCCGAACAGAAGGCCATGGAGTATATCGAGGAGGCACTCAAGCAAGGTTACATCCGCTATTCAACGTCACCTGCTGCTTCGAGTTTCTTCTTTGTGGCCAAGAAGGACGGAGGCTTGCGGCCTTGCATAGATTACCGGGCACTTAACCAGATCACTGTGAAATTCCGTTACCCCTTCCTCTCATCCCAGCGGCCTTAGAACATCTTCGAGGAGCCACCATCTTCACCAAGTTAGACCTCCGCAGCGCGTACAACCTCATGCGGATACGTGAGGGGGACGAGTGGAAGACAGCCTTTGTGACACCTACCGGCCACTATGAATATCTTGTCATGCCATATGGCCTTGTCAGTGCCCCCTCCGTATTACAGGATTTTATGCATGAGGTGCTCCGAGAGTATCTTCATCGGTTCGTCCTGGTCTACATTGATGACATCCTCATCTACTCTCAGAGCATGGCCGAACATCGCCACCACATTGCGGAGGTCCTGCAACGCCTGAGAGAGTTCCACCTGTTCCTCAAAGCTGAAAAGTGTTCTTTCCATCAACCCTCAGTGCAGTTCCTTGGTTACAACATTGATAGTGGTGGCATCCGAATGGACGAAGGGAAGGTGGAGGCCATCAAGACCTGGCCCGTTCCTTCCAACATTAAGGAACTCCAACAATTCCTGGGGTTTTCCAATTTCTATAGAAGGTTCATCCAGAATTACAGTGTCATAACCAGTCCACTCACCAGCCTCTTACGCAACAAGCCCAAGTCTCTGTCCTGGACACCTGCCGCCACTGAAGCCTTTAAGAGATTGAAGGAAGCCTTTACCCATACTCCAATCCTCGTTCACCCAGACCCCAAGAAGCCATTCATCGTGGAGGTTGATGCCTCTACCACGGGGGTTGGAGCTGTGTTATCTCAGCAGCAGGGGACTCCAGCCAAACTCCATCCATGTGCCTTCTTTTCCAGGAAACTCAGCCCGGCGGAAAGGAATTATGACATCGGCAACAGGGAACTTCTGGCCATCAAGTTAGCCCTAGAGGAGTGGAGGCATTGGTTGGAGGGTGCACAACACCCCTTCTCGGTTCTCACCGATCACAAGAACCTGCAGTACTTACAGGAAGCCAAAAGACTTAACCCACGCCAGGCCCGCTGGGCCCTCTTCTTTACCCGGTTCAGTTTTACAATCTCCTACCGCCCTGGGCCCAAGAATATTAAGGCAGATGCCTTGTCTCATCTCCATGCTCCAGAAGAAAACGAGGAAGAACCAGAACCCATAATTCCAGAAAGGATCATCGTCAGTCCCATCCAGTGGAACCCCGACTCAGTCACCTCCTCCAATGCTTCCATGGCCACTCCGCCGGGCTGCCCACCAGGTGTACAGTATGTCTCCCAAACACAGCGCACTCCCCTCATTCACTCCGTTCACACATCACTGGGTACTGGCCACCCCGGGGCCAACAGCACCCTCTCGCTGCTGAAAGACTGCTACTGGTGGCCCAACATGGCCAGGGATGTGAGAAGGTTCGTCCAGGGCTGCGCCAGTTGCGCAATTTCCAAGAGCCCACGCCACTTACCAGCAGGCAAACTCCTACCGCTGCCCGTTCCCAACCGTCCATGGTCACACCTGGGAGTTGACTTCATCACGGATCTACCAGCCTCAGATGGTAACACTTGCATATTAGTGATTGTGGACAGATTCTCTAAATCATGTCGACTTCTTCCCCTCAAGGGCCTGCCTACAGCCATAGTGATGGCCGAGTTATTATTCAACCATGTCTTCAGATATTATGGCATTCCTGAGGAAATTGTGTCGGATCGGGGGCCACAATTCGTCTCCAGAGTATGGAGAGGCTTCTTTAAGCTCCTGGGTGTGACCGTAAGTCTATCCTCTGGATACCATCCCCAGACAAATGGGCAGACGGAGAGGAAAATCCAGGAAATTGGTCGCTTCCTACGAACCTTCTGCCATGGCCACCAGGACTCTTGGAACCAGTTTATTGTTTGGGCCGAGTACGCTCAGAATTCCCTGCGTCAACCTACGACTGGACTCGCTCCCTTCCAGTGCGTACTTGGCTACCAGCCACCCCTATTCCCCTGGTCCGGGGAACCGTCAGAAGTGCCAGCGGTCGACTACTGGTTCAGAGAGAGCGAGAGGGTCTGGGACGATGCTCACCATCATCTCCAGCGAGCAGTACGCAGGCGCAAAATGACAGCAGACCTTCGAAGATCCGAAGCCCCCAGTACCAACCAGGACAGAAGGTCTGGCTGTCAACAAGAGACATCAAGATGCATCTGCCCTGTAAGAAACTTAGTCCCAGATATGTTGGCCCCTTCACCATCTCAAGACAAATCAATTCAGTCACCTATCAACTCCAACTCCCTCTGCAATACAGAATTAATTCCACTTTCCACATCTCCTTACTAAAACCTTACCACTCTCCTGTCTCTCCCTCCACAGAGCCTGGTCCGAGTGAAGAACCCCCTCTCCCGCTGATACTGGAGGACGGTGCCATCTATGAGGTGAAGGAGATCCTGGATTCCCGGCGCCGTGGTGGTCAGCTGGAATACCTCGTAGACTGGGAGGGCTATGGTCCGGAGGAGAGGTCATGGGTCCCCAGAGATGACATTCTAGATCCAACACTGCTCGACGAATTCCACTCCACCTACCCAGATCGACCAGCTCCCAGAGGAAGAGGTAGACCACCACGACGTCGGGGTCCTCGGCCCTCTGGAGCGGGTGGTGGAGAGGGGGGTAATGTCACAGATCGGCCAGGCTCCCACGCCAGCCAATCACAACGCACACCCTCACCTGAATATTGATTGAGCACACCTGCACGCCATCAGATCATCATCACCAAGCACCATAAAACCACACACCTCACTGCACTCAAACGTCCGGTCTCGTTTCTACAAAGTGGATTCTTTAAGCTATCCCAGTGACTTACCTACTACTTACCTGCTTGTTTACTTACCTCCTGTGTACTCTCCAGCGTCCTGTCTCCCTCTCTCCAGCGTCTGCCTCCTCCAGCGATTCCTGACCTGTATATCCACTCTTCCAGTGAGATGTGTGTTTCCCCAGCTTCCACAAGTTCCTGGCAAGGCAAAAGACATTTCTTCAGTTCTCATCCTCTATGACAATAACCATTGAAGTTTCTACTCACCTGCTATCAGCCTCATTTACTCTACTGTTCAATAAAATATACTGGTATTTGCATCTAACCTGTTGTGTGAGCCTGCTTCTGTAACAGGTGATGTGTTATTTTGTTGTTTTGCTTTTTGCTTTTGTGTTTTTTTTTTGTGCTTTTTATTTATTTATTTATTTTTTTTTGGTTGTTGTTTGTATTTTTTGTTTTGCATTGTGTTGTTTATTTTGTGTGTGTGTGTGATTTTATGTGTTTGAGTTTTTTTGTTTATTTGTTTTTGTTTAGTTTTTAATTTGTTTTAGTTTTTTTATTTGTTGTTTTGTGTTTGTTTTGTGCTGTGTTTTGCTTGTTTTTTATTTGTGTGTTTTGTTTTGTTTACTTTTTGTGTTGGTTTTTGTTTGTTTGGTTATCATTTTGTGTGTTTTGTGTTGTGTGCTGTGTTTTGCTTTAGGTTGTGTTCTGTTTTTCTTTCTTAGATTTTTTTTAAATTGTTTTTTATTATTGTTTTTGTGTTTTGGGTTGTCTATTTTGTTTTGCTTTTTTATTTTTTTTATTTTTTTATTTTTTTGCTGATAATAGTAGATTAATCTTAATTCATTTTTTTGGGCTTATGACTATTGCAATAGTTTCTTCAGAACTAGATCAAGGATTACAGAACAGTAACCACAGAATTCCTTCACCATCCTAGTGTCACGGTTATGTTTAGTTAGTTTCATTATCATGGACTATTAGTTTTGTTTTCGTGGACTTGTCATTGGTTTTCTTCAGTCACATGTATTCCGTTGTTCAGTTTTCCTGCCACTCTTTAGTTGTCATGGTAATTCATTTAATCATCTCAGGTGTTCATCGTTACTGCCCTTATTTGTCTTGTATTTAAGTTGCTGCTGTTTGACCTTTCATTTGTCTGGTATTGTCTGTGTTATACACAGCTGACTCACTATCTGTGGATTTATTTAATAAACCTTGATTTACTTTCATCATCGTCTTCATCCTTGGACTACATCGTGACAGAATACCAGACTCCAAAAAAATTAGAAGAAGTATGGCCTTGCTTCTATTAATGTTGCCCCAATGAGGGGCAATCAGCTGTTGAATGGAGCTACAGTTTTTGTGTTCCAGTCTGGCAGAGACCTGGAGCGTTACGTGGAGGAGTTCCTTAACATCTGCCATCAAGCCACCTGTGATGACGTCTGTTTAATGGAGGGATTTCGGTGTGTACTGGACGATGATCTTTGGTTCATCATGCCCCGCAGAGATCCCTGCTGGTCCCTGCAAAGCTACATCAACTTCGCACTATGGACAAACGGATCCACACTCTCCGTGGGCGACGCAGAGGATGACAGCAGCCTCGTCCAGCCACACCGCACAGACGTCATGCAGACAGACCCAGAGCTTAACCCACCAGCTCCCATCATCATGGAGACGACAATGCTAGAGCCCCCCACAGACGGAGAGCTTCTGCCCACTGCTAACACAGAGCCTATGACGACAGCGCCCACTAATGCCCTGGAGCCGAAGTTCCCATGTGAGTCTGACCAGGGGTGTGAGCCGGCGACAGCCGTCCCTGAGGGTGTTTTGGTGGAGTTGGACTCAGGGGAGGACTGGCTTATTGACTGGGACACTGAAATAATGCCTCCCACCCTTCCCCACCCTGATCTGTGTGAACATTCATCATCATCGCTAGATTTAACCACCACAGAGACTGCTTTATCATCTATTATTCACTGTGAACTGTTATCTGTGGTCCCGCCCAATCTCCCTCTCCCACCTCCACTATTTAATACTGCTAGTCCTCCAGCCCTGCCTCAGCTGTCCTCTTGCAGCCCTGTGTCTTCCCCTGGGTTGCCCTGTGGTGCGGTGAAGCCTCAGGTCTTGCACTCGCCAGCCGCACAAAATCGGATGGATCCACTGGCTCTGCCTCTGGTCTCAGAGCCTCTCATTCCACCTCGGCCCATCGACTTGTCAGCTCCTCCCACCCTCGGTGTCACCAGAGACTCTCGACCTTACGGCTTCACCGAGTTCCCTCGTCCCTCCGGCTCCCCCTTGGTCAGTCATCACCTTTGCACAACGGACTTGCGAGCCTCCCGCTATGCTTTGGATCTTCACCCCTTCGGCTGCAGTGGGATCCTCCTTCCCCCTGGGTTCGCCTTGGTCCTCGGTCGCACCGGCTCTGCCTCAGGCCTCGGGAGCTCTGGTTCCACCTTGGACGGTCGTCGATGCGGCTCCGCCCAGGCCTCTGGTGCCAGCGCCCAGGCCTCTTAGTTTCATTATCATGGACTATTAGTTTTGTTTTCGTGGACTTGTCATTGATTTTCTTCAATCACATGTATTCCTTTTTTCAGTTTTCCCGCCACTCTTTAGTTGTCATGGTAATTCATTTAATCATCTCAGGTGTTCATCTTTACTGCCCTTATTTGTCTTGTATTTAAGTTGCTGCTGTTTGTCCTTTCAGTTGTCTGGTATTGTCTGTGTTATACACAGCTGACTCACTATCTGTGGATTTATCTAATAAACCTTGATTTACTTTCATCATCGTCTTCATCCTTGGACTACATCGTGACACCTAATTATAGCACGTGATTATTGTGGTTACAAAAATTCATTAGACACTAAACAATTTAATGTGAACTCTCTTTTAAAGTTTCGGGTTCAATAAATCAAGAACAACAAAAGCATTAAAATCAAAATTATAATAATAAATGCACATGACTCTATGTACAGTTATTATGATTACCATGTGCAATTATGATTAACATGTATACATTATTGAATGAAACGTCTGATAAAAGATTTTTGGTTATTTTGTTGTGATTAAGTATTAGTTTTTACCAAAGGCTTTGAGAAGAGATTATCTGGCAGTATCAAGACAAAACATTAAACTACTAGGCCAGAAATCTAGACCAAGATAACCATTTTATGATCCTGAGTGATATGAACCATGTGATTAACAAGGTGCAGTAAAGACAGAAGCTGTAAAATACAGTAAACAGACAGGCTTAGCAACCTTTATATTGAATAATTAAAAGTGAATATAGAATTAAGCTAGAGTTTTCAACAATTATGAAAAGCAGTAGTTCAGAAAGTAATCATTTGTAAATACTGGCAATTCCAGTTGTGTCTCCAACTCCAAGTCCAAAA